>JAOTQK010000018.1:7622776-7639534 GCA_025642025.1 Rhododendron ferrugineum | reverse complement strand
CTCTCTCTACATTATATAGTAAATGGTGGAGGAAGCGTGAAGATAAAGTTAGAATAACGTATAGAAAGTGTATTAGGGAAAAGTTATCCCATGTGGTTGAGTGTATGGGTTCAAATGGGCTATTATTCATCTTTACCCTTCATTCCACCTACTAAGACCAATCTTTTTCACTAACCTAATTAAACCCTCAATTTTAATCATGTATCACTAGACAATTAATGATATGCGAATGATAACAAAACACGTGTACCATATAGCATGTCCAATAAAATATAGAATTAAGTGTCAAATGCAATGCACGTGCATGCTCGAGATGGGTGTTACAATTCTCCCCTCCTAATAAAATTTCGTCCTCAAAATTTTCTTACCTTGTCCAAATAGATGAGGGTATTGCTTCACTAGCAGTATGGATTTGTTACGAAGAACTTGTTCCTAATATGAACTGGTTGTCCCACATCAGGAAAGTTTAGAAAATGAATATGTTATATTAATGATTCCAACCAACTACTGTATAACCTGAGGTTCCTGTAACAACCTGCACCAACTGACCTGCTTACCTTTAGCCTAACAATGTGGCTCAAAAGGTTAACATTAGGTTATATGGTAGCTCAACACATTGCATTATATATCCCTTTCGTTTCCCACATCTTGCCGATGTGGGACTAACATGCCCAATATGGGCTCTCACAATCTCCCCCACTTAGAATCGCAACATCCTCGTTGCGCTCAATGGTCCAACCACTACCACCCACCAAGCGATGTGAGACGAGTACCCGCTTAAGCATGACAATCACCTCAAGCTCGTCTCATTTGGCACCCGCCCAAGCATGACAAGCACCTCAAGCTTCTTCCTTGTCGGGCCCACCCAAGTACATCTTCTAACGGGACCCGTCTCATACTTCCGATTGGTATAAGCTCTGATACCACCTGAACGATCCGCGCCACCCTTAGCCAAACCACGTGTCTCAAAAGTTTAACCTCAAATTATACAGTAGCTGCTTGCAAATCCTTATATACCATTTCATTCCTCCTTAAATTTCCGATGTGGGACTCCAACCTTCCTAGTGGGTTCTCACAATCTCCCCCACTTGGGATTGCATCGTCCTCGTTGCGCTCAATGATCCAACCACTTTCACCCACCAAGCAATGTGAGACGAGTACCTCTTAAGCATGACAAGCACCTCAAGCTCGTCTCATGTGGCACCCGCCCAAGCACGACAAGCACCTCAAGCTCCTTCCTTGTCGGGCCCACCCAAGCACGTCTCCTAGCGGAACCCGCCTCACACTTTCGGTTGGTGTAAGCTCTGATACCACCTGAATGATCTTCTCCAGTTGACCCGCGTACCCTTAGCCTAACCAGGTGGTGCAAAAGGTTAACCTCAGATTGTACAGTAGCTGCTCGCAAGTCTTTATATACCATTTCATTCTTCCTGAAATTCCCGATGTGGGGACTCCAACCTTCCTATTGGGTTCTCACAATCTCCCCCACTTAGAATCGCAACGTCATCATTGCGCTCAATGGTCCAACCACTTCCACCCACCAAGCGATGTGAGATGAGTACCCGCTTAAGCATGACAAGCACTTTAAGCTTGTCTCACGTGGCACCCGCCCAAGCACGACAAACACCTCAAGCTCCTTCCTTGTCGGGCCCACCCAAGAACGTCTCCTAGCGGGACCCGCCTCACACTTCCGGTTGGTATAAGCTTTGAAACCACCTGTAACAACTCGCGCTAGCTGACTTGCTTAGGTTAGCCTAACCACGTGGCTCAAAAGATTAACCTCAAGTTATACAATAACTCGATGCATTGCATTATACCTTTCATTTCCCACATCTTACCAATGTGGGATTAGCATGCCCAAGATGAGCTCTCACAATAAGGTTACTCAAACTCCATTTTTTATGTTTGACTTGTCAATTCGAAGAGGAAGAAGTCTAGTTTTCAACGGTTTAAGTGTCATCCTTAAATTCACATTATTGTATTGGATATGGTCAGGACAATACATGTTGGCCATGGACTAAGTCTTCATTCTTGGGAATTCTTGTGTCTAATCTAATTGAGTCATCTTTGAAGCATTGAAACACATCATCCCTCATTTTTATTGCATTGGTTGCATTTGGTTCCATACTAGGGATAAAGAATAAGAATTAGGAATGGATGTTAGGTTGTTCATGCATTTCAATTGCATTACGACATAAATTGAGCATGAGCAATACACTAAGTATAGTGCCATTCATATGTTAGGTTCGGGGGACGTGTCTCTACCTCAAAATTGAGAGGGATGTTTTTTGCTTTTGTCTTTTTGGATCTTTAAGGTGAGTGTGTTGTTTCATTAAAGTGCCAAGCTAATATTAAACTTATACTTTTTCTGCAAATGTTGAAATATTTTGACAATTGTGGATATGGATCAAGTACTTGAAATGTGCTTTTATTTCAAGAGCATGTCATAGCTGTAATCCTTGTTGGATTTGTTTTCTTCTTGATGTATACAAGAAGGGTATAAATTGTCTGTTTACTGTACACAAACAAGGTGTATAAATTGTTGAAAGTTCCCTGTACACAGTCACGGTACCTTCATAACTTGGTTGCGAGGGAAGCAAGGAGATGACATCACTCCCGGGCTGAGAGACACATTCAGTTGACGAAGACGGATCAATTCAATCAAACTGGAAGACTAGACGAAAGACCAGCAGCAGGACTTTCTAGTTGCACATTGACCTAGGTCGAAGATGGAACTTGCCCACTCATTCAGGCTATATGCCCAGTCAAGCAGCCTTGCTTGCAACTAAATATACACATGAACATTCCTTCAATCTTACTTCAGGAACATTACTTCCAGGTCTCTTTGTGCGTAAAGTTTTGGTTGGTAGGGTCCTACCGGGACCCGTGTGAATCAATTGCAGTTGGTTAAGTTTATATTCTAAGGGAAGGGAGGGCTTTCGAGCAATCAGTTAAGCTCTTTCTGTATTAGTTAACGGTTAAGCGATATCTCTATTAAATAGATCTCTATTAAAACACTTCTTCAAGGGCCCCCTGCGAAAAATCTGCTCAATCCGATACACTTTGCTATGTGTGAGAAAGTGGATGAATACTAACAAAATAAAAGATAATTTGGTAATTTTACATAGGATAAAGACAAAAAATAAAGTGTCAATGGCTAAGTGTGGAATTTGCCAAAATTATTTTCCTTTTTTTATTTTGGGAGATTGCTTTTTACTACCTTTTTTTTTGTCGGTAAGATTGCTCTTCAATCCTTGATCCCTATTCCCGGGACATAGCAGCTATTATTCATCTCAGCCCAATAAAGTTATGATCTGAAATAATTGAGGCCTTGGTGTACGTGTACTACTTAGATTTATGGTCAACTTTCTTGGAGCATGCTACCAGCTTTATTTGCATTATCATTCAATTAAATCAATCCCTACTCCCAGGTGCAAGCAAACTACACTTTTTAGCCTCTAGAGTATATTCAGTGCTCGTAATCCTAAATTCAAGGCCGGCCCTGAGTTCAGGCGGATAAGGCGGCGGACTTAAATTCTTGAATTTTTGCTCAAAATTAGGGTTTCAGATAGGTATAGGCAGATATGTAATATATATTTACTTTAGTGCTTATATATAAAATGAGCTAGCTAACCTAGCAATTGTTATTCAATAGGTACATGGTTCAAATCATAGGGGCCTCTTTTTTTCCTTTCTTGTAAGAATAAATTCCACCCCCCCTCCCCAAGTTTGTCTTAGGCTCTGAGAATCTCAGGGTCGGCACTAGTCCTAATGGTTAGTGGATTTTGCTCCCCACACAATTGATCAAAGTTCGATTCTTGGGGTCATGCCGAAATAAAGTAATTTCTTGTGAATTCTCTAGTTTTGGCTTAGATGGCCTATCTCTGATCAGATCGGGAAGGAGAATAATTGAGATGCGCGTAAGCTAATCCAAACATCCTAACCGAAAACCAAAAGGTTTTCCTAAGCAAGTTTTGTAAGTGTTTTTGCAAAGCTGAAATTTTAAAATGCAAACAAAGGTCCTACGGCCCAAGTCCAGTTTTTCAGTCTGCACAACTGAAGTAGTTCATACTCAAAACAACTAGGGTTTGAAGCTAACCCATTTATTTCTGTGCCTCTTTTTTTTTCGTATTTTGCAAAAATTGTAAAACACGAATTATAATAATCTTCTTTTCTTTTTCCTAATTGGGTCTTATTTAAACGGTCAATTTTAGTTGACACTGGATTCACTGGAACATTCTATTGTTATCGGACTAAAGAATTACGAGCTGACGACCTTGGGCTCAACGGCGTAAAGAGGAATTTAAGTGTCCATTGAAGAGGTCTCAAGTTCGAATAGATGGACTTGTTGGGTTACTATTACAATCTAAATTACCTACCATTAATGCTACTTATAGAAAAAAAATACTGAAGAATAATAAAATAAAATAAAAACCTTTATTTGTAGTTTGTCTTTGGCATTATTTTTTATAAAGTAAAATAATATGAAAAAATGCAAAAAATGATTTTTGCTCTATTTTATGATAAATGCACTCAACTTCCTATCTTTTAGTGAAAATCTTACACATAAAAGTTTCACTAAGGGACAAAAAAAATGGAGTACATTAATCGGAAAAACTAGTGTGAAAATCATTACCAAAAATGTGTAGAAATTGTTGCTTTGTAAATAACTAGTGTCGGCACGTGCTACATACAATTCATCATGTGCTATTAAATATAATCATTTACACATGATCTTGTGAATTGATTACAATTAAAGGAATAATTAAATATTACTCTCAATTTATATCCCCCCCTTCTTCTTTTTTGGCAGTTAATTTTGCCATTCTTCTATTTGTTAACGTCACTCCTACTAAAACATCCTTGCACTTTATTACGTAAATTTACTAAAACACCCTTGTATTTTATGATACGACATAAAGTGCAAGGGTGTTTCAATAAATTCACCAAATAAAAAAAGAAGTGGAGTGACATTAACAAATAAGGGAGTGACAAAATCAATTGATTTTTTTTTTGAGATAATTATTGATTCGACTCTCTAAGGCCTGGTTCATTAAAATCGGTCTTATATCATAGATGTTAACAATAGTAATCAATAGACATTCAATAAAGCTATGAGTACATATAAAATGTACATATCATGTACATATAGAAATTTATAGTACAAAACTAATTATCCTATCTTCGGACATTACCTCTGACTCTCTCTCTCTAAAACATCGTCAAATGCAACATACATATAAATTATTACACGTAATTCGCAGGGACCAAAAATTGAGTAAACTGAGCTCATTAAGACCCTTAAATAAGTACTATTTTAAACTAGTTGAGCGGTTCGTATCATTTGTCTGGGACCCATCCCTAAGTCTCACACAATTTCATGTAAATGTTCGCCGGACCGTTGAGAAAATGAAGGCAGAGACGTGTGAATTAGCAGAATCAAATCACATGGGAAAGAAGCCGAAAGGGGTGTGAAATCCTTAAGTATCACTTTAATTATCACCATTGCAGCAGCTTTATTTCATGCCTCCTCATTTAGTTTCTTTTGAGTTTTGAAAAAAAAACAAAAAAAACTAGTACTGTAATAACAGAGTTAGCTGTTGTGGTCCTACTCCTCTCTTCCTTCTTCTCTCAAAAAATAAATAAATAAATAGAAATACATAAAAAAAAAAAAGGGTCTAAATACTCGCAAGTCATTATGATTCTTGGTTTAACAATTAACAAGCACATGGGCTTCCCTTCTTCCTAAAGATATGTACTACTCCTACTATATTTAATTTTTTTTTTTAACTTTTTGTTGAGACTCCGCAAGAGGTTTAAATTAGGGGTGCATACGGTCCGGATTGGTTCGGTTCTTTAGAAAACTAGTAATCGGACTATTTCAAACAGTTCTAGAAAATTGAGAATCAAAACCTAACCAATATATGCATGGAATCTAACCAGAACCAAACTACAAGACCGGTCCAATTTTGGTTTGGTTCTGATTTTATCCAATTAGCATCCAAACACTTATTCACAAAATATAAACTCATAAAATTTAAAATTTAAAGCACTAAATAACTCATAAAATAATAATAGAAATTTTATTAAGAATCGAAACCCAATATGGTCCACAAAATACTTGACACTCTACGCTCACGAAATACACACACGTATATATTTATATATATATTAGCTTTAAACGGTCCAGTTCGGTTCTAACCATGGTTATTTAATTGAGAACCAGTAACCGAACCAAAATTAATGGTTCTTATTTTTTTAGAACCATAACCTGACCAATAAACCGCAGAACCGGACCAAATAGGACGGTTTGGTCTGGATCGGACCGATTTTGCAGTTCGGGCAGTTTTCTTGAGCACCCCTAGTTTAAATTATGCTTAAAAGCTGTAATTTTTTTCCAAGGCATGTTGAAAAAACCCACTTGTTAATATTAGGGAAGTAATTATCACACTTTACTTAATACACATATTTTTTCTCGTCATTAAGTTAATATATTGTCTGTGATTTCTTATTTTCTTTTGCCCATTAACCTTTACCAAAACCTCTTCAAGTTAAAGAATTTTATGTCCCATTGCCCCACATGCTGTTCGGACATAAATATGTCGTCAATTGTTCAATAAGCTTGAATTTTATGTTCATCGAACAGCTTCAGACACATCTTTATTCGTAGAACTACTATATACATTAACTCATTCTCCGTTTATAGCACGAGTTTATTGCTAGTATCTCTTATTCATATTTAGATGGAAAATTCTAAAATTAGCCAAATGGGCTGACAATAGTAAGTGTGTGAACGTGTATTAAATGGTGTAAAAAATACAAAGAAATAAATGTTTTTATTGTCTTCTAGTGTGCTTATCGTCAGCCCAGTAGGTTAACAATAGCAGGACCGTTTATCCGATTAATTAAATAGTACTATTATGTCACCTTGCTCCGCATGCTCATCGGTTTGGTATGATGAGTATTGTTAAGCAAAAGAAATAAATGACCACTTTTATTTAATAGAACATATTGATTCCCAAGGTAGAGAGATTTTTAATTTTTTTTCTAGATAACAAGAATAATCATTTTTAACTAAGTCGTTTGTGAATTTTTTTAGAAGTTAAATGCCTTTTAAGCATGCATGCCAATAGAAAGAGCGCGCGTTACTTACATTAGAGGACAAAAAGAACGTTACTTGCATTAGAGAACAATTCGCAGATATAGAATCATAATCATTTCAAAAACATTTTAAAAAACAAATGATTTTATCACAAAACTATTTGACGGCATTTTTACCATGAATCAATGGGCGTGATAAATATTAGTCATATAAAAATCGTGCTCTTATTGAAATCGACCATGTGGCATTTTTACCATGAATCAATGGGCGTGATACTCCATTGTTGTTTTGACAAAACTTATCATATTTTATTAAGTTTCTTTTTTTACTTGATAATTTAACACTTTTTTTTATCCGCGATAATTTAACACTTTGTTCAATAAATTTCCTTACCTGCTGATGTCATATTGATTATAGTTATCAGCTTGAGGAGTATATAATTATTACTTCTTTTTTCTTTTTGCTATGTCTAGGTCTATGTTTCCCATTCTAGCCTTGAAAGTATTCATAAACATATTTTTTAGGGGAAATTGCAGTAAGCCCCCTCCAACTATACCTCGGTAATGAGTTGCCCCTTCATCGTTTAACTCGGACACTTAACCCCCTTCATCTTTTATCTCACACAAAATGGAAGATGCCGTTAACGGAATTGCTGAAATTACCAATTTACCCTCTTTCAACCCTGAATAAGATGATGCCCTGAGATCACAACTCATTGACGATGGGAGATTGGCGGGAAAGCAAACCCACTTCCGTCCAATTCTCACCTTTTCCCTCCAATTTGACCTCGAAATTCTCACCTTTTCCCGCGTATTTTACCCTTTATCATACCCTTTTGCCCTAATCTAACATCATAACCCACAACCGATTTGGAGATGACTAGAAAACCTAGGGTTCTTGAAGGTTGAAAGAAGTTGGAGATTAGACGAGTGAAGTTCTGTAAGAAAAACCATTGATCATCTTCATCTCTCACGCAGACAAGTGGGTAATGGTTCTTACTTCTCGTGTATTTATACTCTGTCGTTTCTGGTATAAAATAAGAGAAGATTGCAGTTTTCAACCAAAAAGTGTTATGCCATGGAAACTCTGATTATGCTACATTTTAATTATTATGCTATGTTGGGAAGACTTCTTATGACTACTTATGTTGTCATGCTATGTTTGACAACCTTTTGACTGCTTATGTTAGTTAAGTACTTATGTAGGATTGGTGGTTGTTTTGTTGGAAAGCTCTAGCTTTGGTGGTTCTATTTTGGCAAACAGACTTGTTATTGCTGGTTGTCATCAGGAATGTAACTGGTGTTTTGTTATGGAAAGTAACTGGTGTTTTGTTATGGAATGTAACTGGTTGTTATCAGGAATGTAGCTTTGGTGGTTAAATTAATATGCAGTGTGTTAAGCATTCCTACTAATAGGTATTTTCGTAAATAATTGACCGAGGAATTTGGCTTTGGGTCCACTTGGGTTCGATCCGAAATGACCCAACGGTCAGGACACATGGCATGTGCCGCGTGTTTTTTAGCCTTCTGAGGCCGTTTAGGCCTCCGAACGGGCCTTCGAACCGTTTTTTGGCTATTTTTGTTTCGCTTATAACTTTCCGTAGGAAACTCCGTTTCAGCCCTTCTTTTTTTTCCAGAACTCTTGTTTTTCCCTCTATTTTATGGGCCTGTAATCATTTTAGTATGGTTACTTTACGCTTTCTAGGGTTAGAGTTGCGTTGTTCGCCTCTACAGAGAGTTTCTAGACTGCTAGCTGTTATCTGTTCAGTGCAGCTAGCGGCTGGTTCCTTTGCAAATGGTGTAGTGGTTGGAATATAGGTTATTTGCCACACTCAATTTCAAATTTACAGGCATGATTTGAAAAATCTATTTCAAAAGGAATTGTTTGATCAGCTCTATGTTTTCATGAGGAATGCACTATCATTTCCAGTACTCTGTTTCTGGGTTGGAATGCACTACATTAATCAACCAACACACAATGTCATTCATATACACCTAAGCCAAAGCAGGGTACTTTTGAGGCTCCATTTTCTTGTACATGTGGGATAAAACAAAGAGAACAATCAAAAGGAAACCTATTTTCTTCCACCACGGTTCCTTCTTCAAACATAGGACTTCCTTCTGCATTTGCCCAATTTTTTTCTGCATTTGTTGAACTTCTTTATGCATTTGTTCATTCATTGCTTCCAACACTTCCACTCTACTTTCCAATTCATCAACCTTTCTCTGCAACTCCGAATTGTGGATCTCCGAATTGTGGATCTATAAATTATGGGTGCTCTCTATGTTGGACTGGGTGCTCTCAGATTTTGGTGGGTTGACCCACATGAAAAATTCACAACGGAATTTTGTCTACAGCCACAGAAACAATGAGTTCAGAGTATTCTAATAACAAAGCAAATCAATGGGTTTATTTTGTATCCATACCTTGTAGTTCAGGCAGCCATAAAACCTTCTCCCTGCGTTGATACCACTTATTGTAGACCTCAATGGTGCTCTGATGCCACAATTGCACACCACGTTTGGATCCCCATTGGAAGACCCAATTCTACCTTCCATCACAGAGAGAGAGAGAGAGAGAGAGAGAGAGATTTCAGAGAAAGAGAGAGTGTACCGAGAGAGAGAGAGAGAGATTTCAAATAAAAAGAGAGAGAGAGAGTGTACCGTTGGGAGGGGGCGCAGAGAGAGAGAGAGAGAGAGTTAACCGTTGTATGTTATAAGGGCATGACCTGTCATTAATAAGGTTTGTACTGCTCACATGACCTCCTCCGTTTAAATTCCTAACGGCTCACTAACGGGTGGTGCTTAAGTGTCACGCCATAAAGATGAAAGGAGTTAAGTGTCCGAGTTAAACGATGAAGGGGGCAACTCGTTACCGAGGTATAGTTGGAGGGGGCTTACTGAAATTTCCCCTATTTTTTATCCAGGATTTGATTTGTAATATTTCGAAAGAGAGAAGATTAGAAAAGAGAGATTTTCAAAAGCACAAAATTTGGACCTGTTCAAATCGAGTAATTTGTATGGATATTATATTGAGTTTTAAGAGTTGAAGAAATAAATAATGACTCAACTATTAAAATATAATTTTTGTACAAACATCTTTATCTTTATAATAGGAGCCTATTTAATCCATCCATAAAATATAGTACATGATGATGAAAAATTAGAGAGAGATCAATTGACTGATCAGGCGAAATTTCAGGACAAATGGGCGTAATTGTCCCTTTCTATGTCGGTTCAATTCAAAATGACATTCATTCAAATTACTCCCTCTAGCCCCATTTAACGGTCTCTCGTTCCATTCTAACTGGATAAAAAAAGATATATATCTTTAAATCGGTAATAATTTTTTGTATGCAATATGGATATTGTTTTATAGAGTTCAATTAGTTATTATTAGACAATGTTTTCAAAATCACATAAAATATTATGAGATATAAGCAATTACAAAGTGACACGAACTTCCAAAAGTGACTATTAAATGGAGATGGTGGGAGTAAAACCAAAAACAGGAAATAGCATAACTAAATTTAATGGGGATTTCTTTCTTTAAGTTCAGAAATGTATCACCTCTTCCATATATATGGAAGGTAAGGGTTCAATTCTCGTCAGAAGCGCGAATGCTTGGTGTGGTGGTTGATGCTATTGGGCTTGCCCTACCTGTATGCCGCTTAGTGGTATCCCTTTCCTATCTTTTTAGGTGTATACTCAGAAACGGAGCTAAATAGAGGCTTTCCGCATAGTTTCGGAGTTTTTTTATTTAATAATATTAAGATTAATAATTTTTTGTTTGGTAAGAGCAAATATATACATATTTTTTATATTGGGTGTTATTTAGACATTTAAATACTTTAGATTCTTCGTTTTGGGTTCCAAAATCCAACCTCTCTCTATATGCACAGTCTCCAATTAGTTTTCTCTTCAATTATTACTCTCGTTTCTCTTTCTATCTCTCTCCACTCATTATCCAAAAAAACCTTCCTCAAAACCTAAACCAAATAAACTATCACATTTCCGAACCTTGAAATTTCAAAATTTGTTGTAAATAGTTCGGCCCCTGCGTTTAAGAAATTCTGGTTCCGTCCCTGGGTAGGCTAGACATCTATTGGTGACAAAAAAAAGAAAACCTTTTTCTCTATGCTAATAATAATAACACACCTAAATGCATTAATTTAAAGCGAGAGCTTTTTTTACTTTGACTAGGCTTTAGATGGTTTTGTAGACTTCTTTGGGAACTTCCATTTCAGTCGAACAAGAGGCAAAGAATATCACAGCCTAATAAAGCTTAAAGACTGAGAAGTACTCTAAAGTCATGGTAAAATGATACTGTAAGTAACAGAATTGACATGGAATTCATTTTTTTTTTTCACATGATTGATATTGGACCCACATGATTACGTGGTGGTGGAGAGGCTCCTGGCGGTGCCCCAGAGGCACCGAATAATCCTTATTCCTTCGGTTAATTTAAAGCAATTATTCTTCTGAATGGTTATTACATATTTTATAGACTTTGAAAATGGTTCCTCGTGTCCCTCCAACCCTATTGGTTATACTTGGAGAGGGATTGGACCATACCAACGTGGCTTTTTGTAGTCGTTCTCGAGTCTACTTGAATGTTTGGAACATTTTATCTTTTAGAGCTCGTCAAGAGTGCCGGTCTTCCAAAAAATCTCATTGACCATATTTCAAAAACTACATCATCGAAACACACTTGCAGTGCAACAACTATTTGCACTGTGTGCATCTATTTTAACAAGATAAAAATGTTCCAAAATCATATTGATGGACGTGCAATCGGTACGAATGGCTCACCGGCAAATGCATTTCAATCTAGAGCCCCAGGGTCATTGTACACTTCATCTCTCAAGCATATCATTAAAGATTTGTTTGGAACTTCAGGAAATGAAGGGTTCCTGGTTTGGTTTTTCGAATATTTGTAAGAGAGAAAGTAGCAAAACAAAGTATTAAGCACGGTAGGACTTTTCTATACTTCTTCCACACTTGCTTGCCTATTTTCACTTTTCGTCCCCCTTTTTTTCCACAACTTCCCAACAATGAATGACGATTTTTACACTTCTTTAGCCTTTCACAAGCTATAAAAGGATAGTGTGGTCCATTGTAATGAGAATTTGATGATGTCACACAGATACCGTCAAATTTTCTACCGGCTATATCACGACAAGAGTTTAATTTGTTATGAGACAGGAGGTATTTTGTACTTCTTCCCAAACGTGAGGGGGAAATCGGTAATTTGCAGAAATCTGGGGTGAGCTTTTGGTAATTTGCCCTTTAGTTTATGAAGGACTAACTTTGATATAATCTGCCAAATTTACTTATTTAAATACAAAGAGAAACTTATAAGTTGCTCTTTACGGAGCTGAGTGATTTCAGTCGATCAATGGTCCAAATTTTAAAATAACTATTCGCTAGAATAGTTTAACTATTCACGCGAATAATTTCTTTAAAAGCCAAACCATCCAAAACACTTTTAAACGGCCGAAATTGAGTTATATAACACTTACTTACAACCGCTCCGTAAACAAGATTTTCTCCTATTAACACATCTAAAAAAATCTTTATAAATGCATGATTAGAAAAATGCATGCTGGACTTTAATCAACATTGAACGTGGTGCAGGACACCCTTATTGTAAAGTATGTAAGCCCTCTTTGACCTTAATTTATTTCTTTTTTGGGCTCGGCGACCTTTACCTAACATTTTCTCCATTCCACGTTTGTTTTTTTTGTTTTTTGTAGTTATAGAGATTCCCTTAATAACAACAATTTTTTTTATTACGAAATGACCCATTTGGATATCTTCATTTTTTTTTTGGGATCGCTTATTTAGTGATTTCTTCTCTTTTTTTCTATGTATATTTCCACAGATTTGGTGATTTTCCTTGAGTTTGACGGTCATTATTATTTTAGATATGATATGATTACATAGAAGGAAACAATAGAAAAAATTATAAAAAATTAACCTCAAGGGGTTGGCCTGAGAGTTAGGTGTTTGCTATATTCTAAAGGTCTCAGATTCTATTCTCCTTGCTAACAACTCTTAGGGCCACCTCACCCCATTCATAAGCGTGTGAAACGGCTGTGGAAGAGGCAGTAGAGATTACTTCGAGGTGCGCACAAGCTGGCCCGGGATACCCTGCATTACCAAAAAAAAAAAGAAAATTATTTGACATTGCATGTTAGAAAACGTATTATTGGGCTCCATAAAAATATGTTGTGGATAAGAGTGTTGCAAGTGTAGTGATAGGTGCTATGTACGCTCATGAATTTGACATAGTTTCAAATCTCATTAACAACAACTACTCCAATAAATAATGACTTTCGCCAAGCAAAAAACCGGTGTTGGAGCACCACGTGGTAGTGCCTTAAATGACCAAATAATATTTCCAAAGAAATGGCATGCTATATTCAATTTCATTCCAAAACAAAATTACTTTTCTTATAATTTGCATGTCGTTATTGCCATCAGACATTCAGATGTATACCACACTAACATGGTTCACCTCCCTAATCTTTGTTCTTAAACAAATCTCTCCACTCTTAAATTGTTCCTAAATTTAAATTGTAAATAAATCTCTCTAAATTTGGTTTATGTCCTTAATGTTAATTTTTTAAAAAATCTCTCTAAATTTAGTTCGTATCCTGTTAATTATTTAGTAAATTCTCTAAATTTGGTTCATCTCTGTAATCTTTCTTTCCAAGCAAATCTCCTTAAATTTGATTTGCATCCCTCATTTATTTATTTATTTGTTGTTGCATAAATCTCACTACGTTTGGTTAGAAACAAAAAATAAGATCTACTAAGATACCAATTACAATAAAACAAGGAAAAAGAATTTCAACAGTCTATTTTAAATATTCTAGATTTGCTATTAGTACTATAGTCATTTAAGGATATGCAAATTTAAATAGGTAATTGATTTTTACGTCCCCAATTTTGTCATTAATCTTATTCTTTTAATCTTCATTCATGTAAATTTCTAACAATTAACAACGGTCTTTAATGTATCAAAATTCAATTTTGCGACTTTACATGATTAAAGATAAAGAATTGAGAGTGCAAGTAATATAAAAAGATTCTAAAAATGAGTTTGAAAATGGAACTTCGGGTTGATGCTGAGCAGTGGATGTACAACATCGTGCTGCACATTTCCGAGTTGTTGGATCGTGCATCCGACGGTTCGGATCTTATCTCGGCAATCAACGATCGAGAACCGTTTATTATCGAAAGAGAAATAGAGTAATAATTGAAAATAAAGATAATAATTAAAGACAAAATAAAAAATATACGAATAATAATGGAAGAAAAATAAAATACTCCGTAATATTAGAATTCAAAATCCATCCTCGTGATTCTCTCTCGTACATAGACAAAATCAGTTTTTCTATGTCAGTCTTTTTTCCTCCTTCCATTTGTCCATTAATGGAGGGAACCCAACTTTACAAATCTCGCTCTCTCTGTTCAACAAAAGTACATTGAATTTAATACAGGGAACAGAACCAGACAACGCTGCTTCTACTTTGGCGCCATTTCTGAGAAGAAAAAAAACAAAAACCACTTTTTCGAAAACCTCCTCCCTCTCTTGTTTCTCTCTCTAGAAGCATCTGGCCTTTCACTCCATTTCTGTAAAGAAAAATATCCTGGGTATGGAAGAGAAGGAGTTTTCGCTATCTGGGTCGCCGGCGGTTTACTCCGAGACCGAGTCACCGCCGGCGATCCGCCTCGCCGTCGTCGACGGCGGCGGGTCGGCGCCACAGGAAACGAACACGACTTTCAACACGAGCACAGGAATCGCCGCCTCCGCCTCCGCAGGCGGCGGCGGCGGAGGTGGTGGTGGAAGTGGCGGTGTATTGGGTAAGAAGAAGAGAGGGCGGCCTAGGAAGTATGACTCAGATGGTAACTTGAGAGTGCCGAATAAATCTCGGCCGCCGCCGGGTTTTTTTCTCTCTCCTACGCCGCCGTCTGATTTCTCTGCTAAAAGGGGCCGCGGCCGCCCAGCTGGGTCCGGTAACTGGCAGCTGCTTGCTTCTTTAGGTGAGATTATAGTAAAGTCAAGCCCTAGATTTAAGGGTTCAACATATTGTTAGCATATACTCACGCGCAAATTGTTTATTTTCATAGAAAACTAGTAGTTTTTTTTTTCTTTTTTCTTATTTTGAATAGCAGAGAAGCTACATGGTTCCATAATTTTTTCTTTGTTTTTTTTTTTTTTGGTGCAAAAACAGTAGGGGAGATTCGGAAAACATATTTTCTTGATCTCTAAAAATGGGTTTGGCCGCAGCAAATTTGTCCAAGTAATTTCGAGAAAAACAGTGAGCAAATGAAAAACAGGAAACAATACCAAACAGGATTGATGGTTGTCGGCATTTGAATAGCATATTGTTTTCCACTTGTACGTTTAGGGTTTGTTTGGAATCAGTCAAAAATAAAAGAAAGGAAGGAAAATAATTTTTCCGTGAACATTTCCTCCACACATTCATTTCTTTTCCTTTCTTTTCCCTAATAAGTTCGAAACAGGCCCTTAAGGTCTGGGTTTGTGTGCTTTGGGGGCTAAACCCATTTGGGGTTTTCTTTTGGTTAGGTGACCAAAAGATTTGAAACAATCTACTGGGGGTGCACTCCTTTTTTGTATAATCAGGTGTCCATGCCAGCTTACGCGCATCTTGATAGTGGAATTGCACTTATTAACTTTGACTTGGGGTAAACAGAACTTCGAATTTCAGTGAAAATTTCTGAATTTCGTAAAACATTTGACTGCATTTTTTTTTCCTGGAAAGAAAATGTTGTGCTATTATAATGATGATGATTTATCTACTTCAGAGGACTGGGTTTTCTTTTGGAATTCACATCATATTGGATTGTTTGATCTGTGAAGGTGAGTTGTTTGCAAACACAGCAGGAGGGGATTTCACACCCCATGTGGTGACTGTTTATACAGGAGAGGTAATCTCAGATAGTCAGATATATGGTTTCGAATTCTTCGACTTGTAAATAATGGAATTCTAACCATTATGCAGATCTCAGATATTTTTGTGGAACCTTAGGGGAATTCTATATGTTTTGATAACTGCAGGATGTTGCTGCAAAAATTCTCTCATTTTCTGTGAAGGGTCCTCGAGGAATATGCGTCCTCTCTGCCAATGGAGCTGTTTCTAATGTCACTATTAGGCAGCCCGGTTCGTCTGGCGGGCTCTTAACATATGAGGTATATATGCCACCACTCTTTTCGATTGGTACTTTTCCAGTTACGCGCAAGGCTGCAACCCTAGTTCTGCATTGTAGCAATAGAAACCTTAAGTTGACTGACTCAGGAACTTTCCCTTAGGCTTCATGCCTGACTAAGTTCCAGCGGGTGCAGATTCACCAGCTGCTTTCTCTCCGCCACTAGTAACTTATGTAGTGGTTGGCATTCCTACGTGCTCCTCCTTGGGGCGAAAACTCCAATACTCGGGTTCCTTTCTTAGATATAATTTTGTCTATCTTTTCACTATAGTAAAGCAGCTGCATTTGGTGAACCATGCAACTCTCCGGCGTTTTGTGCGACTGTTTTTAGTTTCTTTATTTTTCTGATTTCGTATCATCTAGATCCTGTGTCGTATTCTACAGATTCCCGCCAATTTGTTTACCTATACCTTAAGA
>JAOTQK010000018.1:7609826-7622676 GCA_025642025.1 Rhododendron ferrugineum | reverse complement strand
CTGGATTGCAATTCCTCTTACTTCTTCCCCTAGTTATGTGAGTTCTTTCTAGTCTTCTTTCTTGCTATTTACGTGCTTGTGCTTTGTTTTTTTTGATGTTTGATCATTGTTATATTCCCGCCAATTTGTTTACCTATACCCTAAGACTGGATTGCAATTCCTCTTACTTCTTCCCCTAGTTATGTGAGTTCTTTCTAGTCTTCTTTCTTGCTATTTACGTGCTCGTGCTTTGTTTTTTTTGATGTTTGATCATTGTTATTTTAACAAGTTCACTCATGTATATTGTAAATTTTCCTTGCTATTTACTCCCATTGTGCTCTATTTTGTTTTTTCCTGCTCGCATGGCATGCTAAGTATTTTTTAGTTTTCAGAATTAGTATGGAAAACAGAACCACTAAAACTTAGGTTGAGTTTAGGTAGAGGAATTTATCAAGGCAAGGAAAACGATTGAAAATCAAAGAATGAAATTTAGCCGTTTTCACATCATATCTGCTTTCCGTCCGCTAATCTTTCATTCAACTTAGAGTTTCCTCTAGGCTATTTTGTACAGTTGCATTTTTTTTTCCCACTTTGGACTCTATTTCAGACTTGGAAGATGTGAGGAATGCAATGTGCATAGGTCTAGGGGCTTTGAGGGCATAGTTTTTCCTTTCTTTTTTTTGTTTTTTTGTTTTATCTCTTTTCATTAGCATAATAGCCAATAGTTGTTTTGTTGATTAGATTTACTTGTTATGCTTTGTTACTGATCTTATTTGTCAGACAATCATAATTTCCAATGTAACTCATGGCCTTTTTCTCTTTTCATTTTATTTAATGTCATCTGTTTACTTCTCTGTAATGCATATTGTGACGGAATACATATGTTACACCATTGTTTTAATTTCATGCATGCAGGGTCGGTTTGAGATATTGTCTCTAACAGGGTCTTTTACGGTCTCCGAAAATGGTGGAGTGAGAAGTAGGACTGGTGGATTAAGTGTGTCGTTGGCTGGTCCTGATGGTCGCGTCGTCGGTGGTGGCATTGCTGGTTTATTAACGGCTGCTAGCCCAATCCAAGTAAGAGTATACATAAACATACATGTGTTGTTGAAGGGAGTTTGTGCATCATTAGTGAATGTGAATCTTACTTTCATTGCAAACTAGATATGATAATTTAGCACTATTCCGCTGGCTGTTATATAAGATGGTGAATCATCATGCACCTATTGTGTTATAGTTGCATTCAGGATTAACACATTCTAAGTGGACAAGGAGAGATTCCAAACGTATGCTAAAACTACCTTGTTTATAGGAAATTAAGTACAGTTTTCTACATTCATATGGTGCAAATCAAGTTGATTCTACTTCATGTGACTGTCTTCTTTTTGTCTTGGGTACTTAAAATATGAAACACACTATTCTTTGAAATCAGAATCTTCAGTGAGCACACGTTTTATTCTTGGTCCAATTTAAATAATGGATTTGTGCTGTATTATCTGTATAAACATGTAGAGAAACAAAATTATGCACCTTGGCACTTGGATGAACTGTTAAGAAGGGCATGAACATGGTTCAAAGTTTTTAATCTGTAGCTGCTTGAGTTTATTAGCACAGACTAGAACCGCTTTATAGTCGAAGCCTGAGATGCACGGAAGTGGATATCAATACGGACACAACACACAGGAATTCTAAATAAATAGGGACACGGAAACGTCGGGGGACTCGGAGAAACCAAAAAAGTTTTCCTTTTTAAAACATTAGGAGTTAAATGAGGGTTTTATTTGGCCAAAATTCATAGTTTTTTCCTCATATCTTTTGAATATCATTACCCTCAAAATTAGGTTTTCACTATTATAAATTGCTCCCCATCATGTGTCCATACGTGTCCAAGTTGAGACACGGTGTGTCCCCGGTGTTTTCCTGTTTAAACATAATTTAAATTTATTGGACATGCCACCTAACATGTCCCTGGCGTGTCCGACACGGATATGGCAAGCAGTTAAGAGCGTCAGTGCTTCATAGGTCAAAGCTCACTCTATAAGTAATCAAAATAACATTAGCGTCAAATACATGAGTTCAATACAGCTACTTGGAGGGAAAAAAGCAACTATCTATTTTCTTCCCCTCCTGAAAAAAATGGTAAGATAATCATTTTCACTAGCAAGGAAAGCCTTGGATCCTCTTCCAATCAATCATCATTAGTTTCTCAGTTTTGGTGCTGTTTTCTCCATCTTGTTTATATAAATGTAAATTACAGCCACAAGACACAAGGGATCAATTCCATTATATTCCCTCATTTGCATTCTTTGATTCATTTGCTAAATCTTGGTGATTTATGAAATGGAGAAAACACAAAGTAATCTATATTGTTGATAACGTAATGTATGCTAGTTCTCCTCTTTCTCTCCTCAATATAATTGCTTCAGAAGCTAAAATCTCATTTAGCCAAAGATAACCTTTCAGACCGCAAAATGATGTGGTTCTGGTTGATTCTTTCAGATTGTGGTGGGGAGCTTCATGCCAAATGGCTTTAAGGTTCACAAGAGAAAGCACTATTTGGAACCTAGAACCGCTCCAGATACGGTGACCGAAGCAACACCAATCTCCCAAGCAGCACCTGGTGCCGACATCTCTCTGACTCCAACATCTCAATTACCATCAGAAAACCACGGAGAGGCAGATAACAACACATCTAATGGACAAAACCCAAATGGCTTATCACCTGATAGTGGTGAATGGAACGGCTCAGAACCTGCCTCGGCTCAGAGACCATATCCTGACATCAATATTTCTGTCTCAGTAGAATAGATGTAATGTATGGTTGCATTATGTGTTGTCTGTTGGTTAATTTTTAGGTAGATTTATGATGTATTTGTTGAATCTCGAAGACAATTTCAGGTCTGCTTCATAGATCCATAGAGGCTGACAGTAAGATCAGTAGCGGGGTCCTAATTTTAACTTCAATTCTTGTTGTTACGCTAATATTGGAAAAGACTCTTCTAATGTGACAAATTCTTCTGTCAGTCTGTCTATTCCTCTAGCATCGCCTTCGTTCATCAGCGCGATTAATCTTCACACATTTCTTGGTGGATTGATGGTGTCTTCAGTCACTTGGTGCAGTGTTCTCTTTATGTGTGTATGCTTTGAGAGGAAATTTCCCTCAGCAAGGATTGATCATCTCAGTTTGTGGGAACTGAACTTGTGGCATTCAGCCAGTCCTACTGGCGTAGAGAACTTAGGTTTACAGAAACCATAGAGAACTGCCTTTGTCAAGCGGGGCAATTTTTTGATCCCTCACATTTGAGTCGGTCTGTGATTTGCACCCAGAGCCAGCCCTAACTTTTTAGAGGCCTAAAACCAGAGGTGGCTCGCCATGCATCCGAACCAAAATAGGAGCGGAAGAAAGTCAATAGTTCAGTTTGAGCGCTCTAGTAGCATCAGTTTAGGCCTGCATTCTATTGCTTCGGGAGGGAAACTTCGCTTAAGGTCTTGCTATGAGTAGAAACCAGCTCCATTTTCCAACAGATGCGTCACTTTCTTGGGAAGTTGCAGAATAACTCCCATGCAATTGACTTCCAAGTAGGGGAGTGTTTGGAGAAAGCTATGTTGCTCACCTGCATATAATGCTTTTTTTTTTTTTTTTGAACGACAAATTTTTTTTTATTAATCCTTGAAATTGTTTCAAAAATTGAAAGGACAAGGGATGATGGTATATTGGTATCAAGCAAAGCTAAAAACTATCTTCTGCCCATCCGAGACCCAAACCCTAGATTAGCAAGAAACCAACGCATGAGAACACCCATTATATGCAGGTGGACCATGCCAATGTTACATATTTGGTTTAGTACTTTTTGGGTATAGTTCTGATTCCGAAGGTGCGCTCTGTAGAATAGTGGCTTCATGCAATATTTAGGAATTTTTTTACAAAAACACCTGGACTTTTGAAAATGTCAAATAAATACCTGAACTTGTTATTCAGTCAACAATTAGGCCCCCGCTATCCCATTTTGTCAATTTGTAATGGATGGAGCTAACGGAAGGCGTTAACCTTCCTCTCTCTTTTTTTTTCTTTTTACTTTCAAAAATTATTGTTAACTCTTTTTTTTAGTAGTAACTAAATATGCAATAAAGTTTTTTTTTGGTATTTCAAAAATATTTTTTGGACTTTATCTTGGATATTTCTAAAAAAATTTGGGTAACAGTAATACTAATTTTTTACTTTTCTGATTCGTCTTGACGAGACAAATCAAAAAACCAAAAACGTGAGGCACAAAACTAACAAACGCGGAAAAAATTTGAGTAAGGACAAAATAAGAAAAAGCCCAAAAAACTTGCGCAAATATTGGTCAAAATTGTACGGTTCTCCAAAATGTAAAATGTATACCAAAAAGTGTGTCTTGGCATTCGTTATCCTAATGACAATTCTGATGGGCAGCTTATTCAGCTGTTAGGTGATATAATTACAACCACCTAGGGTTGTGAGTCATAACATGAGCACACCCAGAGTGGATCAGTATACAAGTCTGAATCTGAGCTGTAAGATTTTTTTGTTTTTATAAGATAGGTGTCCGGAGCAACTCATGAGCAACTCGACTAATCCGGGGTTCAATCCACTACCCACTTGCGGGGAGTTGAATTAAAGCCGGGCAAAGCTCCGCATAGAGTGGCAGATTTACGATTATGTGAACATCACATAAAACCAATGCACATTTTACCATGAAATTGTTGAGAATGAAGGAATCCAATGACCTCGTGTAAATCCAATTTGCTCAACTATTTTCGTACTGTCATACAATGGGGAAGATACGACAATCCAAATTGCGAAACGAAAAAACAAATTTTGAGTATGCGTTCAAATTCCAAATTTCTTGGCATTAAAAAAAAAAAAAATAAATGTATTCATGTTCCTATCACCAACAATCTCGAACTGAAAACGAATCTTCTTTCCATATCAGCTCCTTCGAACGTAATTGACGGATGATCTCTGAATAGTAACCCCACTCAGCGTGAGAATCAGTTATTGCCGGCTGTCCAATCGGGTGCTCTTTTACGTAAGAAGGAACATCATCAGCTTCACTAAGACCGTCCAGGAATAACCGTAGTTCGCTATTCGATTCTGACAATGAAGTTCAGAAGATTATATTTGATACTTTACGTAATGTCCACACCACCAACATTTTCTAGTACAAGATTCAAGTAACAATCGGCTTACCCAAAACGGTGTCGTTCCCATTGTCAACCTTGTATGATTGGAGGAAAATTGCGGTATTAGGCTGCAAATATTCGAAAAACAAAAATTGGAAAACAGAAGACAAAGGCTTAGCATATCTCAAACTTATTTGAAGTTAGAAATAAGGGCATGAAGCAGTTTTAAGATTACAGGATTGAGCAGGGCCTTGTAGCGTGCATCATCTATCAACAATGTGTTTGATGAAGAGTATGGCCCACAACACCGAGGAAGAGTGGGGTCCTCCCATAATTTCCTCAGCTCTTTTAAAAAGATGGGTTTGCGTTTCCTCTCCAAGCTCTTGAACCCTGAATCAGTGCATTTCTCCTGGTCCTGTAATAAAATGAAAATCATAGTCTAGAACCTAAACCAGTTGTGGGATTAGCTTAATTAAATTTTTTTTGTTGAACAATTTTATAATCCAAACCCCTGCCAAGGAATTATACCCATACAAATAGCAGCTTGTCTTTCAGCCCTGTTTTTATAGTGTTCAAAATAGTGTCTATGCTCCTCCTATTGACCAGACAACGCAGTGAAACATGAAAACGCGTTAGAAAGAAATCAGGATATAATAAAAAAAACAACAAAACTAAAAGATGGACTACTATCAAAGGACACGGTTCTGTCTGGTTCCGAAAGGAACTAGACTGTCTAGTTAGCCCGCTATAGGGTAGCATCAATAATTCAAATTGTCCATTTTGTAGGATCCGTCGAGAACATCATCAACACTGAAATGGGTTGATTGGACACTGGTCGGAATGTGCTTTGAAAAGAAGGGTATATTCTTTGTATCATATATGCTGTGAATTTCTGCAATGCAAGTGAGATCCAAAAATGCTTGTGACCTACCAATGTTCAATCCAGGGGTGGAGCTAGCCGGGATCAGCGCGGATTAAGCACGTGTATCTTTAGTAAGGACAATAGTGTCTATAATTATGAAAAGAATTAAATTTGATCCTTGATTCAATGAATTCGATCGTGTTTCTTAACGATGTCCCTTGTTTTTTCAAAAAACATTAAAACATAATCAAATTTAAGTATGCGTTTACTATAATAAAAGAACAGGATGATTTTATAAAATTTATTATAGAAGGAACAAAAGAACACGTAACAATGGAAATGTATTTCTGTTGATAGTAAGATATCTCCCTCTGATCGGCCCTCCTGGATGGACATCCTGACTCCGCCAATGGTTCGAAGTGATTGTTTACATGGGATTTATTTGGTAGACAACTGGCAAAATGAACGTTATAATCCGTTTTTACTTTTTAGGACCAGAGAGAGAATGCGATTTCATGTTGAGAATACTTACTCCCTAGCAGAAGACCATATTCCCACTTCAAATCTTTCAAAACAGAATTCCAGAAACTCACTGCAGAAAGGCCTAGTGAACACTGTAACACACACAGAGAGAGAGAGAGAGAGAGAGAGAGAGAGTTAAATTCAAAGTTTCGAAAAGGTAGTAACAATGCACACAAACAGAAAAACCCCAAAAACAGAGAGAGAGAGAGAGAGTTAAATTCAAAGTTTCGAAAAGGTAGTAGCAATGCACACGAACAGAAAAACCCCAAAAACAGAGAAAAAAGTTCACCTAGAAAGGGTCCAGAAATCACATCAGGAGGAGGATAATTTTGAACGTTAGTGTTGGGACGGAACCGGTACACCCGATGCACCAGCAACCCATTCAGGTCCAGAACAAGAAGTTTCTTTCTTGGAACAAGGTTCTGCTTCTCTAATGGACGGACAAAATCATCATTTCCTGCTTTTACATCCCTGTTTCTGCTGTTAATAACAGCAGTTTTCAACTTCCGACTCGTTGGATTTCCTGCAGCCATAGTTGTCAGTAGTTTAGTATTATATTATCAGACCAACAGTACAGAAATAGTTCATGTACTTAAACAAAAAGTGGGGTGCAGAGATTGTCAACCTTCAGAATTCTGCATTATACTAATCAATGCTGCTGAATGTGATTCATGAGAGGGAAATGGACCGTTTGGTTTGATGCTTCATTTGGGGAGGTTATTCCTAGGAAGTTGGTGGGGGTGTTTTACTATTTTTTTATTGCGGCTTGGTATGTTACGTGGCTCGTACGGGTAGCGGATGCGGGTAAGTGTCTAATCCACTTCATCTAATTTTCATCTCAATACACAAAAATATCCAAATTCCGTAGTATATTTATTAATTTTCTCAGATAAATAATATTTACAACTTACAAGGTACCTGAGAAGTTAGAGAAGTTCATGCATAATATAAAAGTTCCACACATAGTTCAAGGTAAATCTGGATTACGAAATACGATAGCTAGGTGTATGTCCAACTAAATATAAAGGACACCGATCCCACACCTCCATCCAAATGTCGAGTGCACGACTCAGGCTTTTTCCCCCACATTTTGGAGGATCCATATATAACATTTGTGTGGCTTTGTTTCTCTTTCAAGGTAATTATGATGGGTTGAAGAAGAATACTCATCTAGTCTTCCCACATTGACACGAGATCATCTATACCCATTTCTCTCTCTTCCCCTGGTATTTTTAGTTGTTGGATCATGTCTCAAAGATTTTTTTTTTTGGGGGGGGAAATTCTCATATGATTAATGACTAGAAATATGTACATAGAAAGATAGAGAAAGGAGTTAGGGCAAAATGTAGATAAGCTCCCTGAGGTTTGGCCCTTTACACATCACCTCCCTAACATTTGTCATTTAGAAATAACCAACTTGCCTCTTCGTGGTTTTGGAGTAAAGTGCAATTGGTAACTCCGTTAACGGAAAATCTAAAATTACGTCAATACCCCTATCTTTTCATGTCCATCCTTTTCCTATGTCTTCCTCGAGGTTAAAGCCTTCTATTAGAATCTCTGCCTAAAAGAAATGGATCTTTCTCTCCAAACTTGTTTAATAACTTTCTTCAATTCTTTGGGCAGAAAATGTCCCTCAGATTTCATCTCTTCTATTTAAGCCCACAAACTTTTAGAAGTCAATGTGTACTCCAGCCCTCAAATTCACTTGAATTCTTTCACTTTTCTTTGTTCAGAACACATCCCACTAGTACCTCAAATTCCTTTAGAACATAGCAAAACTGATCAAGAACCTGGAGGCGTGTCTAGTGGCTTTAACTTATCTAACGAAGGGAGAAATTTCCAAGAGAGAAGAACGATATTGGGTTTTTTGCTTCAATTGTAAGAATTGTGTATGTTATTTATGCGTCAACGACTCACTCTAAAGTCTAAACAAGTAATAACAGTAGGCTTACTTTTCTTTGGATTGAGAAAATTCTCAATCTTATTTTATTTTTACCATTTTCTCCAACGGTGGAGGTGGTGACTTTAGAAATTTTAAGAATTGAGAAAATTCTCATACTTTTTATAAAACTGCGAAAATTCTCTACTGTTTTTGTGGTGGTGGTGGTTGTGTTGTGAAGTGTTCAAATTAAGAAGTTTTACATTGCATAAACACCTCCAAGGGTAACAAATACAAGGGAACAAAAACAACAAATACCATGATACAAATAACCAAACACCAAGGAGTGGCAAGCCTAACAGTATGACTCAAGACCACGGTAACGAAGATTACTCATAACCGTAACTCACAAGGTTGACTGAGGATAACAAAGCAAAAATTTCAACTTCATTGCACAAATCTCGAAGAAATAAAAAAGCATTACGATGCAAACGCCTAAACATGAGTCAAATAACACTGAAGTTACTTTTAACTAACCCACATCATCAATGCAAATGAATGCAATGAATACATTTTACCAATGCAAATTCCAAGCTATATAGTCTCGGAACTACAATTCTCAGCCTAACTCAAATGTTGCACCTTTCATATGGATACGAGGAATCAGGTACAATAAAATCCAAACTTCTTTGCATGTAAGCATAGTTGGGCATATTCTTCTACGTAATATTTTATACATGATGGTGCGCAAGTGTGTGTACTGCAATCAGAATATTGAATAGGTCAAGGGACTTTGGGGGATAGCTAACAAGACAATTAAGTCCAAACTGATTAATGAGAAAGATAAATGTTGCGTTAGAAAGAGACTCCATTAGTAATTCCCTTACTAAATGGGTAGATTTGCTGCTATGGAATTGCCTCGGCAATTTATCAAACACTTGGCACCCAACGCTACTATCAATTACCCAATTAACAATGCAACAGGTGATATCCCACTACTTAACACTATACGACTAGACCCATATAAATTGGCAAGTAAACAATAATGTAGCGAGAGAGAGAGAGGAACAAACCTGGGGGAGGAGTAATGTGCGTCGAGAGGAGGCAGTGGTGCTGTCGGACGGTGGTGCAAAGGGTGGGCGAGAGCAGTGGTGCCAGGGTTTTTGGCCTGTTATCGAGAGAGGGGGTGGAGTGGAGAGAGCTGGGACTCGTCCAACGGTTCTTGTGGGGGATATCTGGGTATGCAATGGAATATGGGGGAAAGAAAGAATAAATTTCAACTTCAAACGCTTCTATCCACGAGACAAGATTAAAGGTGCTTGTAAGCTGGTCGGACGAAGTTGAGTTTCTGTAGTGCCCCAAAACACTATGCCCGTAATGCCCTGAATTGCGGGTACTGTAGAGTTTACATTTGTAATTGAAATCATTTTTTCAGGCATGTTAAGCATATTGTGTATACAAAAATGGATTGGACATTGATAGACATATTTGAATGGGAGAAATGAACTTAGAGTTCATTCTCTAAATCATATTGTCCATCCATTTTCGCTAAAATAAATGGTATCTAACTATATGGCTACCAATATTCAATCAATTTGATTTTCACGGGAATGATCTACTCAAAATTCCTAACAAGATGAACGGTTCAAATAACCAAGATACTCCCTCCGTCCTACTTTGTTGTGCCCTCATTTCTTTTTAGGAAGTCCCAAAATGATGTGCTTGTTTCAAAATTTTATAATTTTAGATATTCATATTACCATTTTACCCCTCATTTCTCCTTCTCAAATTCAAAATTTGAACTTGATTTGAAAAGGAAGTGGAGCAAATTAGATTTGTCTAGCTCTATTCTCTCAATGACATGACAAGGAAAGTTGACAAAAAGTCATAAGTTACAAAGGGGTAAAATGGTAAAATTGACACAAAGTCAATGTAACTATGCTATTTTCTTAAATTACGTGAAAGTCAAAATAGGTGTAAAAAATTGGGACGGAAGGAGTAGATTATAGAGGAACCCACAACCGGAGGCGGGAACCCCAAATCCCGCCTGAAAGGTTTCGAATGAGAGAGATGCTAAGTGCACAACCCCTCACATACACATGGGTCCCACACATATTTAGCATGCGGGACTCACGTGTATGTGAGAGATTGTGTTTGGTGTTGTGTTCGAATGATTGTATACCTAGCATTTTTGTTCGAACAATCTCTAAACAAGATTTGCTAAACCAAAGTGGTGTCGTTCAGCGGATCAAAAAAAAAGTGGTGTCGTTCCCGTTGTCAACATTGTGGGATTAGGGGAAAATTGGTGTAAGCAAAAAAAAAAGGGAAAACAAAAGGCAAAACTCCGAGTGTTCTGTTCTTTTTTTTTTGCCAAAGCGGAAATTCAAATTAGATTACGAAGAGAAGTACCACATATGGGTTACAGACAGAGTCAAGAGGTCCAAAGCCTAAACACAGCGTCTAAAATTAGTCTAGAACCTGCCTGATATTTAGGCGGTCTCTAGGTACAAATTCCCTCATTGAAATGGGCATGTCCACGACAAAGACGAGCTCATCCGTCTGCTCGACTCCCATTCTAGCGAGATGGTCTGCACATTGGTTTGCTGAGCGATAAGTGTGCTCAATCAAAGTATTGGTCTTGTCCATGATGAAGTGTGCTTCGTTAATGAGCACACTTTGAGGATGATTGTTAGGATTCCCTTCCTTAATCAGGTTGACAGCCGTGAGTGAGTCAGATTCGATTATCACGTTTTGTACTTTCCTTTCCAGAATGATCTGCAGCCCTGTGTAGATGCTCCAAATCTCTACTTCCAGGCTTGAGGAGAAGTGTCACATTCCGTAAAAGCCCATGATCCAGTCACCCGTGTGATCTCTGAACAAACCTCCAAAACCTCCTCTTTCATTCGTTTCGTACCAGCCATTTGTATAGTATTGAGTTTGACATTACCTGTATTTGGATTCACCCAAGAGATTAGACAGGCCTGTTGAGAGCCCGTAATGAGTGGGAACTTGAATGCTTCCACAATTTCCTTGGAATTCCTGGCACTATTATAGCTAGGAACAAGAGTGTTCTATTCATAGAGAGTTGGTAGTATAAGGAATGTGACTATCACAGATCGTTCTCAAATTATGAATCTTTGGGACCAATTATAAACCAAAATTCCATTTATCAGTATATGTCTACCTTATGATTAACTTTTTAATTTAGTAATTTCTTTGAATTAACAAATAAAAAATAACTTGTATATAGATCTAATTATGACAATAACAACCTTTAATTAAAAACATGCGGAAATTTTTCCAGTGCCGGGTGGGTACCACGTGGTGTCCGCTCGGCGCATCCAAGCCATTCATTGCATTTTTGGACAGCTCGGATTTGGAGAGAGAAAAAAGAGAGAAAGTGTTGGGATGAGATCATGAGAGGAGAGAGAGAGAGTTTCAATCCGAACCGTCCAAAAGTGTATTGAACGATCCAGATGTGCTAATCAGGTACCACATGGGATATACCCACCCGGCACCGAAAAATTTCTCTCAAAACATGCATATAGTACATTAGTACTTGGAACATCCAATAGTCAATTCTAAGACACAACATAGAGCCACTGTGGCCTTCTCCCAGTTCAGGGCACTACAGAAAGCATGTGTAGTGTATCCAAATTCATAAAAACTAAACCAGTTAAAATAAAAACTCCCTTAATAAATAAAAAAACAAAAAAAACTAAGCATGTCTTCTTTTCATCACCACCTCCTTACAAAACGACGAACAATCTTCGAATAGTAATCCCAATTAGGATCAGACTCGGTTATTGTTGCCTGTCCGATTCGGTGCTCTTTTACATAGGAAGGAACATCAGCAGCTTCAGCTAGGCCATCGAGGAACAGCCGCAACTCCCCGTTTGAACCTAGTACCAAAATTTAGAAGATCATAGCTGTCTTGTTGATACGATAACACCTAAAATAAATATATATTCAGTTGAAAAAAAAGAGTTGTCTTACGGGCAATCTCACCTAAAACCGCATCGTTTTCCATGTCAAATTTGTATGACTCAGGGAAAATTGCTGTGTTAGGCTGCAATCAATAGGAAAACAAAGTGCAATATTTCTTGAATTGGTTTAACGTCATTTGATGTATTAGTCCGCAGAAATTCGAAAAAAAAAATGTAAAAACAAAAGCCAAAGACTTAGCATATATCAGACTTTATTTGAAGTTAGAAATACGGGCATAAACGTAGGTTGCCCGGACACTTAAGTTGTTAAAAAAACGAAAAAAGAAATACGGGCATGAAGCAGTAACAAGATTACAGGATTGAGCAGGGCCTTGTAGGGAGCATCATCAATCAACAATGTGTTCCAAGAAGAGTATTGCCCGCGACGCCATGGCAGAGCAGGGTCCTCCCACAGTTTCTTCAGCTCCTTTAGGAATATGGGTTTGTCTTTCCTCTCCAAGCTCTTGAACCCTGAAT
>JAOTQK010000018.1:7543064-7547236 GCA_025642025.1 Rhododendron ferrugineum | reverse complement strand
AGAAAAAAAAGTCTACAAAACGCACGCGTGAATAATTTGCTCTCAAGCGTGGGTTTATACGTCGGAAATTAAGCCGACGGCTTCGTTTGGTTCGAGTTTCAAGAGAAGTTTTTGAAAAATAGAGAAATGAGAGTAATAATTTGAGAGAAAATTCATTAAAAATCATACACAAATAGATAAGCGAACTGCGAACACAATTATCATGGCAACCATTGGGGTTGACCATTTTTTGTACTTACGATGAACATTTTTTAAAAATAACTTCGTTGTTCATGCACGTACCTCAATTAATTCTGGAGGTCTTGCTTCACCATCCATTTGACGGAGTCCAGTTAAAGCCAGAGCAAATCTTTGTATTGCTAACCCAAATAAAATTGATAGTACGTGATAGTTTTTAAACCTCAAACTTAGGACGGAGCAAAGCCTATCAGATCAACCATTGGGGTTTTAAACTTTTTCTTTTCGATTATTTTACAACCACAAACACTTATACAAACCGGCTCACATTCACATTGGGATTCACACACACTATACCTCCTGTGTGTGTAAGTGTTTGAGGTTAAATAATAATTGTTTTCTTTGTTGATTACATTTTGATGTTCATCCTCCAAGAATTGGGATTCGGCTTAGATATTTATTGCTTGTTTTAGCAAGTGAACTGGACGCACCACCACCAAAACCCAAAAAATAAAAAAATACATTTCAGCTTATTTTAGACATTGACATGATTGGATAGCATTAACCCTTTCTTGTGCATCTTACAATTTATTACTAACATATTTCACTATTTATCAAACTGATTTGCAGAATTTTCCCCTTTCTTGATTGTAAAGAAAGATAACCTTCCATAAAAACTCACCTTTTTAAGCTTTTGTTTGCATATTTCTCGAAATACTTGTGTAAAAGTCATAATGTTTTATTTTTTTCAATTCATCTCGTCAAGACGAATCAATATTACATAAAAGTTTGGCTCAAAACTACTAATAAATGTGAAAAAAATTTAATAAGGACAAAACAAAAAAGTTGTGGTCCGCAACTTGTTGGGTAGTGGAAACCTTCTCAGGTGTGTTACTTCTCATGTTTTCAAATGCGTGTTAGCCTTAACATAAGTTGGATCAGCCATGTTCATTTTGGGACTCTAGCCTCAAATTTTTCTCTCTGTGCACGGTCCCCAATAAATTTTAACTCTAATTTCTCTCCACTCATTACCCCAAAAAATTATACCTCAAAACCTTAAACGAAGATGGTCGCAAGATCATGCTTTAAAGTCGTTATTGCGTTACAGTATGTATATTATCAGGTATTTCATTCAATTTTTTTTCAATTAGTAGTTTTTAGTTTGCCTATGTGTTTTGAATATTTTTGTCATGATTTGTAGTCTGTGTTTTTTTGTAGTACTATTTTGATTGTCACCCAAGCCAAAAAAACTACTGTCGGTTAACATTCCAAATCCCAAACCCGAAAACAAAGTTTAAGACCTAATCATATGCCCTAATCGGACGGCCACATTTAACCTAACCCCTTTATAAATACGTGGCTAACCTCCAGTGCTCCTTCACTGTCTCTCTCTCTCTCTCTCCATCCGTCCAGATCTAAGCTCACTCACCATGGCCAAGATCCAGTTCATCAAAGCACGACAGATCTTCGACAGCCGTGGAAATCCGACGGTCGAGGTACGATTTCTAAAACTCTTCTTCTCTCTCTGGGCCCTGCTCAAGCCTAATCGGCCGTTCAATTAATCACGATAACGACTCGTTTCTGTATTCTGATTTTATTTAATCTGTCTTTTGACTTCTCATTAGTACGGTAATTTCCTCAGTTTAGTTCCATTTGGATGGATACAGATACCAAAGGAAGGATTCCAATTTTAGATGAAAAAAATACTATGCAATTTTTGGGATCTCAGAGTAAGAACTTCATTGATAGATAAAAGATATTACAACCTACCGTGTGCATCTATACAATTGGAAAAGACAAATTTCACGTGACAAATAACACATTCAAATCAAATTACACGCGATGAATTGATCAAACGGTTAGTCGTCGGAGGAGCGCATGCAGCTTGTCTGTGAACAGTAGTTGTGTTCTTGTGGTTGTATATTTGTAATCTCTAACTTGGATATTTGAAAAATAAGTTAACTGTACTCAGTGTCACACACCCCATATGTAAGCCAACAACTCAGAATTTGAGCTGCTCTAAAAATGTAGAATTCCTTCATTTGAAATCTGCCTGAACACGAACGGACCTCTATTCTTTGTTTGGTGATGGGGATTCTAAATCAAGCCGTCAAATCACAATTTAAGCTACACATTGAATGACTCTTTGTTGGGTGGTCGGTATAGAAAGCGAGGGAGATCTTGTTGGAGTTGTCCGCATCAGTTAATTATCTCCTCCAAAACTCGTATATGAGCCTGGGCGGCCTCTCCACTCATTGCCAATTGGTTTTGAGTGGATGCTTTAACAGATGTGATTGGTTTTGACACAGTATTGGTGACGGACGGGTGACTGTAGATTCACCCAAGCAAGGCAGTGGTTTTGTGTGTGTGTGTGTGTGTGTGTGTATTCTGTTGATTGGATGTGGGCATTATTTGTGCATGTAGGTTGATGTTGGTCTAGATAATGGTATCAAAGCTAGAGCTGCTGTTCCAAGTGGGGCATCCACTGGTAAGATATTTTCCTCATTGAAACATATAGATTATGTGTGGAAATATTCTATTGCTCACATTGAGGTGTGGATTAAGATTTATGTTTCCTTTATCTCTTCCTCTTTTTCTACTTGGAGACAATTGTAGTTGTTACATACGCAATTTCATTTTGTTTTTCGACAAAATATGCAAAACAGGTTTGGTGATATATATAATATGCAGTTTGATTAAAACTTGCTTCTCTTGTACTCAAGAGGGTGAGTTGCTCATCAAATTGTTTCTAAACATTGGGTAGCGCAGTGAAGAAAATGAATGTGGTAAATGGTAATTAGGTTAGTTTTGGGGTCTTTCTGAGGTGGTTATCCAGTGTCAGGTGTTCGTTCAAGAAAAAGAAAAGAAAATTCCAGTGTTATATCCTCCTTCAGAAACTTTGAATCTGTAATTGCTAGTAAATGATGTTTAATGCGTAGCCAATGTAAATTAAACCATGATGTAATGATAAAATATCAGCTTTCATTCCAAGTAAACTGTAACTTTTTAGAGGACTGAGCTATTTGATGTGTATAGGTTACTGTAGTGATTCCATGACGGTGCCATTAATATTGTTGTATGGATCACCCCTTCCATTGAATTTCATTTAGAAAGGACAATAAATATGAGGAATAACGTCTACATGAACTTGACGATAAAAGTTGTTTGTTGCCCCCTGATGGGGGAAGATGATCGCTTAACCATTGGATTCGAAATGAACTGATTGGCCCCGTTCCAGAACACCTTCTTAAAAAATAAGTACTTATTTCACATTTCCAAACTCAAAAATAATGTAAATAAAAAATTAATTTTTCATTTTTTTTTGCACTGTATAAAAGATCTCAATAAGATCTATCAAACAAGATTCATATTGCTAAGAAAATTATTTGCGTAAACACATTATTTTTAAGCTTGAAATTGCCTTCTTAAAAATAAGTACTTATTTTCAGTTCCGGAACGGGGCCTAATGTATCATAAAGTTCTTAGATCAGGGCATCTTCTGTTTTTGTGGAGTTTACTCAGCAGACACATGCTTTACTTCATTCATAACCTTGGCTTATTTCCAGGAGTCTATGAAGCCCTTGAATTAAGAGATGGAGGGTCTGACTACCTTGGTAAAGGTGTATCAAAGGTTAGTTTCTACTTTTCAGTTCCTGCTTGTAAATTCCTTATTGTACAAGTGTTGTCCTCACACCCACAGTGCCACACCCTATGCTAATATTATTGTACTCCTTTGCCCACCTGTAGGCTGTTGATAATGTTAACTCAATTATTGGCCCTGCACTCATTGGCAAGGTTTGTTGCTTACACATCCTCTCTTATGATGGGTATTAATGAAATTGGGTTTTGAGCTTGAATATCATTGTTATGAAATGGATAAGATTTCCTTTTTTAAATATCTTGAATTGAGATCCTGTGACTCCTGTCCAAGACTAGGTTTGTCTTAGCAGAATTCAGAATACGTCGTGGAGTTCTTTGAAAGATGAACTACACAT
>JAOTQK010000018.1:7533064-7540564 GCA_025642025.1 Rhododendron ferrugineum | reverse complement strand
GCAACTACTTTTGAATTTGGATTGTCTGCTGCTTCTGTTTGTTACCTTGTTGTCCTTTTTTACATAATAGCATGTCTGTCTTGGAGACATTTTCTGAAATCCTTCAGTCGTATTTCAGATTAACTAACATGTTACTAATTTACCATGCTACCCCCACCAAAACAACCCACCCGTTGATTTGTTTATCTAAGAGCATATTTCATGATAGTTTAAGTGCAATTTTTTCTTAATTTTTTTGGTACATTGGAAATTCTTAAGTGCAAATTTTCAGAAATGACGAAAAGCCAGTGCTTATAAGCTCATTTATTTTACGCAGTAGCGTTTGCTACAGAAATATTTAATGTGTTTTTCATGTTAATGCAGAACAATGATGGCTCACAAAAGATCTCAGGAAAGGAGCTCAAGGATCTCTACAAGTCATTTGTGAGTGAATACCCTATTGTATCAATCGAAGATCCGTTTGACCAAGACGACTGGGAGCACTACGCCTTGATGACGAGTGAAATTGGCAAAAAAGTACAGATTGTGGGAGATGATCTCTTGGTCACTAATCCCAAGGTAAGGATGGACTTTACTAAGAACAGTTTCATGGTTTGTAACAATTGTTTCTTTTTCTTTTTCATTATTGTTGACTCCAATACATTTTCAATTATGTTTGCAGAGAGTTGAGAAGGCAATCAAGGAGAAATCTTGCAACGCACTTCTTTTGAAGGTCCAAGCTTGCAACACACTTATTTGTTTGATGGAGTGCTCATAATTTGTTCTGGACCAGCTATAAATGTATCTCACTTTATTACTTGTTTCGGAAACAGGTTAATCAAATTGGATCTGTAACTGAGAGTATTGAAGCTGTGAGAATGTCCAAGCATGCTGGTTGGGGAGTAATGGCCAGTCACCGCAGGTTTGGAAATTTAACTTTTAAGAGTCTCCAATCCACTTGTACCACAAATTTTTAGAAAGCTCAAGTTGACGTTCATTTTAATTATGTTGCAGTGGAGAGACAGAGGACACTTTCATTGCTGATCTCTCTGTGGGTTTGGCAACGGTAACTATATTTCGAGTTTAAGATGACTTTATCAGTAGTCTCTCTCTTTCTTGTTAAACTAGTCACTGTGATGTTGCTTATTCTTGAATTTTGATATATTAGGGCCAAATAAAGACGGGAGCTCCATGCAGATCAGAGCGTCTTGCCAAGTATAATCAGGTTAACATCTTTGTCTTTTCATGTGCACCATCTCTTTGTTTCTTTTCTGGCTTTGCTTCCAATTCAGGCTGTGTTTGGATCTCTGATTTGTAGTAGGATGTTTGAGGGTTGAAGGAAACTAAAATATTTGCTTCACAAGACCCTCTATCATTTCAATCTCGAAACAAACCTTTTCTGTCTTGGCGTACTTAAGACTGAATTTTCACAGGCTAATTGTTTCAGACTGAATTGAAAGTGAGAAATGTTTTAAGCCCTTTTTATGTTGTTTTATGCATACACAGCTCTTGCGAATTGAAGAGGAGCTTGGTTCTGAGGCAGTGTATGCAGGAGAGAGCTTCCGCATGCCCGTTGAGCCCTATTAGATGACTCGGAGTTTACTGTGTTGACGACAGTTTTCTGCGCAATGTCTCGGCTTTGGAGTAATAAATCTCAAGGTGTAGAATTTAGTTGAGTTAAATTAGACCTGACACCTGTTTTTAATAATTACAACTCAGAAGTTTTGCTCTGAGGCTGTGACCATGGTGGTTGGCCTGGTATTAGGGTTTGTTTTTGTCAGGCTTGACTCGTTACTGCTTGGGTGAACTGAGAAACTTTTTGAAGGTAGATCATGTCTTCTTATAACAAAGCTTTTTGAATGAGTTTGGTATTTAGTATAATCAGCAAATGCATCGGTGAATGAAGTCCTTGAGGAAATTCTTGTTACTATACGGTTTTCACTTTACTAGTAAGGGTCCACGTCCGATTGGGGATGCTTATGAGAGTTTCTTTCCGGTATCGACTGACGATCTTTGAAAACTGCTGGAATCAACCTTTCTGGGTTAGTGTTTGTGATTTGTTTTCAAGAACAATGCTACAAAGACAGATGCTGATGCACGTGGGATCTACACACGTGAGACAACATTTATGTCGTGGCATGTGTCCTATGTATTTATTTTTCTAAAAATGTAACTTATATTGCCCTCCATGATTCAAATCATGGCTAACCATTTTTCAGTTATTAAATGATTTGAAACCATTTTTCATGATTCGTATCTGATTTTTTTATCCAGGGAAAATAATTAAATAATTCAAATCCTTATTTTTCTCGGAAATTAGTTTTTCTAACGCGGTGGTAGAATAATGGGAGAGAATGATCTTTTTGGGCTCTATTCACTTGTCAAGATATTGATGCAGGAAATTATTCTTAAGAAAATTTTATTGAAGTGAAGTATAAGGAAAAGTATTTTCCTACATGCGTATATTTAATAAAAAAATGTGAAAAAAGGTCAAAAGCAATAGTTTAATTTCATAAGAAACTTGTAAAACCTATCTTGCAGAATTTTGCTTAACATCTTAAAAAATTAAGGAAAAATCAAGCATTCTTGCACTTTCCTTTCTATTCCTTGCAACTGTACATGGCCTTAGATAGATTTACGTAGGAAAACGGAAAAGAAGATTCAAAACATGGAGATATTGACGTGAAAATGTTTGATCGATTCCTTTTATTCTACCATCTATGTTGGTAAAATCAGTCATGAGTTCCAAAGATCATTCATAAGTCATTGATCCAAGCACAATCTAAGACTTCGTTTGGAACACGTGAAAAACAAAGACAAAAGAGGGAAAAATAAAAAAATAAAAATTATTTTCTTCCTCCCATTGTTTGAAATTGAAACTTAAAGAGGACTAGAGAAGAAAATTAAAGACAATGCAACTAATTACTTTATGTTCTTTCTTTTTTCTTTTTTCATAACTTCAAAACAGAGTCTAAGGAAAATGTTGAATCACCTAGGATGACGAGCGGACTTTTGTCGATTAGATAAGAACACGGGGCGTGATATTTACATTCTCCGCCATGGATTATAATAAGAAATGAATATTAATTATTGCACGTATATATCTATGCAAGTTTTAGTTTTTAAGAATTACCAAAAAAAAAAACAGTTCTAGTTTTTTAGTATAATATGAGTAAAATACCAAAAGAATACAAATGTGATTTCTCTAGTTATGTTTTTAATTTTCATCATTCATCAAAAATTATTGCACGTATATATCTATGCAAGTTTTAGTTTTTAAGAATTACCACAAAAAAAAAAAAGGTGTTTGAGTATAATACGAGTAAAATATCAAAAGAATACAAATGTGATTTCTTCTAGTTATGTTTTTAGTTTTCATCATTCATCAATAATTTATTTCCGGTCAAAACCTTCCAAAGATAAGAAATTTAGTACGAACTGCAACCAATGTTGTGAATATCGTACCGGTTAGAAACTTAGAATGTCGATTTTTCTACTGGCACTGTCAATAACCGAACCAATGAGATACCAGTATCGATCGGATTAGTCGCTATTAGTTTATTTTCTCCAATAAAATAATGGGGGAACTTAAATAGGGATCCTATCTTACATTGATACTTAAGTCATAATTCTTGTAGGTTTGAAAACTTATGTTTTCATCCTGAAATTTAAATAATACCCATTTAGCCCTTAATAATTTTTTACATTTTAATAGAGCCGCTGCGCGCGCGGACCAAATTAAAAAAGGGATATTGACTTTGTCATGTTTGGACAAAGTAAATATCCCTTATTTAATTTGGTCCGCGCAGCGGCAATCATGACAAAATCATCCGGAATCACGACAAAATCATCCGCGATGTAAAACAAACATAAAAAATTAGTTTAAGGTCCTAAAATTCTTTACTATGTAGGTAAAGAAATTCAGGACGTAAAATTTAAGGTTCTAACTATATAGGTGAAGAAATTCGGGATGTAAAACTAATATAAAAAGAAAGTTTTACATCCTGAAATTCTTCACCTATATAGTAAAGAATTTTAGAACCTTAAACTAACTTTTTATGTTAGTTTTACATCCCGAATGATTTTGTCATGATTCCGGAAGACTTTGCCATAATTCCTGTATTTGTCATGATTAAGGGTGTCTTAGGTATTATTTAAATTTCAGAATGTCAACTTAAGTATTCAAACCTAGTAGAATGGACACCTAATTAAGTCTACGAAACAGAATGGCTATTTAATTTCTTCTAAAATAATTTAGCGTAACACATACATTTATCAAAATAAGCCACTTGGCTTATTTGTGGCTTATTTTTTGTCCTTATTCAAATTTTTTTCGTATTACTTGGCTTATTCGCAATTTTTTGGGGATTATTTCATGACGAGAGGAATCTAAAAAGTAAATTTTTTTGATCAAAATCCAATTTTGACTTTTTGGCGGAAAAACCAATAAGCCACTTTTGTGAGACTCAATTTTGGCTGGAAAGCCAATGACTTTTTTAGCCAAACAAGCGCATAGTATTGAAAAATAATTCGGTGTCTACCGGTAACGTTTGGTATTTGAACCGAAACAAAATTACAGGACGGCACACCCTTGATCACGAATACAGAGAACAAATATTGACACGTGACGTTAAAAGTGCTGAGGCTCGAACCCGTGAGTCTGAATAATTAAACCAGTGGAGTTCTTACATGTTCAGCTGAGAGAGAGAAACCCTAGGTCAATCGAGGGCCGACATAGAGACTGAGAGAGAGAGAGAGAGATCTCTGTGTTGGTTGGGACTTGGGGGGTGGTGGAAAAATGGCGGAGCATTTGGCGTCGATATTCGGGACGGAGAAGGACAGGGTGAACTGCCCTTTCTACTTCAAGATAGGAGCCTGCAGGCACGGCGATCGTTGCTCCAGGCTCCACACCAAGCCCACAATCAGCCCCACCCTTCTCCTCTCCAACATGTACCAGCGCCCCGACATGATCACTCCCGGCGTCGACCCCCAGGGCCAGCCCCTCGACCCCCAAAAGATCCAAAACCACTTCGAGGTCCCACCTCTCTCTCTCTCTCTCTCTCTCTCTCTCTCTCCATATGTAGATGCCTATTTGTGTATCTATTTATTGCTCATATCTACATCTACTTGTCATGGTTGTTGTTGATTGGTTACGTTTTTATGGTACTGGTAAGAGCATCTCCATTTTGAATCAGCATCACGCCCCGATCTTCCTCATTTGTTACGTCTCCAAGTAGGGTTTTTAGCTATGGGCCTAGCCTTGATCTCGTCCATTACCATCACCATCAGTTACCCTTATTAATTATCCCTCGTGGCGTGCCCCTTGTGTACTTTTTAAGTTAAGCAGCCAGACTGATCATGAAGGTTGGTTGCAGGCCGATCATATCCAGCACGTGGTAACTGAATCGAATGAAAAGCAATGTTCTGAATACCGTACCGGCCAGGGTACCGGTTTTCCTACGGGTACGGTACGTACCGGTACCGGTCAAATACCGGGTACCGTTTCGGATTTACCGCAACTACAATATATATAATAATTATATTTATATATAATTATAATTCAAAAAAATCCCCCATACCATGCAATTCATCATAAAATACCTATGTGTTTGCATCTTGTCCCACATTGCCTAGTTACAAAACTCTTTTCCATCTTAAATAACTTTGCACACTAGTGGGTTTGTGAATGAGGACCCAAGGAGAGGTCTCGCGCGCTCAGGAAAATGGGCCGTAGCCGAAGGCAATTTGAAAAAACTGATTCGGAAACCAATTAACCGGGTGCGGGTCACGGGTTATTCGCGCGCAGGGGGGGTGCAAATCCGGGATTTGAGCCTCGTGCACGTACTATAGTTAAGCCCACGTTTCGCTAAAATTTCCAGGCAACTTTTTTTTCCTAACCCAGGAAAAAAAACCAGTTCTGCAACCCAGAAGAAAAAAAAAAAAAAACTGCTCTGCAAAATACCGTCCGGTATTTCCGGTAACCTCATCCCGCCCGGTATTTCCTGAAACGCCCGGTACCAAGCGGTAACGACCGGTATTGGGGGGCTAGGATACCGGTTTCCCTCAAATCCGGTATGTACCGGCCGGTACGGTACGGGATTGACAACTATGATGAAAAGGTCAGCCTATCTCGATTAGCTGATCGAAACCTAGGGATTTCCTTTGCCTTCCTTTGGCTTGCCTTTCTAATTTGTCGTATAGCCAACTCTAGCTCTAGTAGCTAGCCTGTCTCATCATCTCACCCATTTGAGTAAAGGTTTCATGTGAATATGAAGCACTCCAATGGGCAAACCCTAAATATACACATAAATTTTGCTAAAAGCTTCATTAACAGCGTTGTTGTGAATTTGAGATAGAAGAAATAACTTTATATAACTCGAGTAAAGTGTGAATCTCACTTGATTCAGATTTCAGATCAAAGTTTTAAGTAAAGCTTAATGTCTTGTATGTTAGAGCCAAGGAGTGGAGTGAGTTTTGGTTTGAGGTACAAGAGAGATAGAGGTGTTTCATGCTCACAAGGGTTAGGCGGTTTCTGCAAGGAGGATTGCAACCCAAACCCCAATCTCAATGGCATCAGCCAGAGATGAAACCAAGAATATTACTTGTTTCTGGTTTTTATAAATAAAAAAAATGGTATTAATATTAGTTGTTTTTTGTTTGTTAAGAACACCTAGATATTGTATTTTAAATTTGATGTTATTTAGACATTTAAAAACTTTAAGAATGTGTTAACCCAATCTCTCTCTCTCTCTGTGCACGGTTTCCCATAAGTTTTTCTTCAATTATTAATCTCATTTATCTTTCTATCTCTCTTCACAAATTATCCAAAAAACCTCCATCAAAACCTAAACCAAACAAACTATTAGATTCCCGAACCTTGAAATTTCAAAATTTTATTGTTCATAATTCGGCCCCTACGTTTACAAAATCCGTCCCTGGCATCAACCTTGTAAAACTCAATTCATTAATCAACTCTATTCCAAATGAAAGATTACATCTCAATTTACAGTCCATGGGAAATACTCTTTTAATTCCTAGAACTCTAAACGAAACTAACCTAATTAATGAATACATCCAAAAAGATATGTGAATGAACCTACATATAAATGCATACATTCAACCTACTCACAATTGGATGCAAAGAACTAAAAATGTGTTTTAATGCATCTAGATTAATACTATTAAGGATTATTCTAACCTCTGCCCAATGGGTGTAAGATAATAGGTGAAAGCGCATTGATATCCGAGAAAAATGTATTGATATTTGTGAAAGTGTATTAATATCTGTGAGATATGCATTGATATCCGAACTTGTTTGGATTTATGTGTTTATTATCCTCCGCCTAGTGGGCGGAGGTTAGCAAAACCGTAATATTAATGCAAGTACTTAATTCATGATAACCCTTGAACTACCAAAACTACCATGGATGACCCTTGAACTACCAACTACAAAAGACACTTGTTTTTGTACCAAAAAGGCTCCTCAATGCTCGTGCTACCCATAGCCTTTGGTTTAGGCTT
>JAOTQK010000018.1:7521777-7532964 GCA_025642025.1 Rhododendron ferrugineum | reverse complement strand
TTAGGCTTCCAAAGCCTATGAGACTTGTCTAACCACTCCATGGCCATGTCATCATTCTCGCTATCCATTTTGGTGTTGATTATTGAAGTATTGAACACATTCATTGTGAACGAATACTTATGGTATCTCACTACACGGTCCTAATCATTCCCCCTCCCCCTTTTCTCTCTCTACATACCTACGCATGTACATGCATGGATGTACATTCTTACAGATATTGCCTATACATATTTGTTGGTCATTTGTATCTTTTAAGGGTTTAATGAGTACTAGTTGTTTTTGGTGATTGGTTAGGTTTGTTGGTTCGAGTTCTTGTATGTTTATTGCTCATATGCCTACCTGTGTGTTTTGGTATACATACATTTTGCATATTTAATTTTTGAAGATTTTTAGTAATGGGGACCTACACATTTTTATGGAATATTGCACTGTAAAGAATGCGCAATTGTTTTAGGCTATGAAGCACCGACACTTCTAGAGGTTGACGACTTGACGTATTGCAGTGTCGGACACGGGGACACGTCTGGGGACACCGATGGGGACACGGCGCGGGTCAAAGTGTATTTTTTTAAAAAAAATTGGGGGTCAAATTGTAAAATTTTAAAATTTTGGGGTCAAACTGTAATTTTTCAATAGGGTTGTATTGAACTTATGGATGTCTTGTTTTGTTTGAATGGTATTGGAACTATTGATTTTTCATTTTGTCCACATTTTGCCATTTAAACTTGGAAAAAAATTGAAAAAAATATAAATAAATATACACGTGGTGTGTTCCTGCCGTCTCCGTGTCCCCATTTTTTTAAAATTCTTGTGTCCGTGTCCGTGCATCATAGGTTTTAGGCAGTTCGCATAAGGTGCTCGTTAACAAAACCTATAGTCATCTATTGTATTTTTGTAGGCTTATGAGTAATAGCTTGGGGCTTGATGAATGGACTAGGGCTTTTCATTTTCCTGAATCTGAATCAATCTCTCTCTCTATATACACACACACACACACACACTGGTTATATGGCCTTTACAACTCAATGCTTGTTGCCTTGTTGGTGTTCAATGGCATGCTTACTATTACATTCTCACCTGTTTTGGGCTTTTCGTTTTCCTGAATCTGAATCATTCTCTCTCTACACACACACACACATTGGTTATATGGCCTTTACAACTCAATGCTTGTTGCCTTGTTGGTGTTCAATGGCATGCTTACTATTACATTCACCTGTTTTGGGGTTCCTAAAATCTTGAAGTGTTGCGCTTTGATGTATTACATGTACAATCCTTTTGTTGGTTCTCTATCGTTAATTCATGGTGATCCATGGAATCATTTTACACTTTTTACCCCCTTTGGCACCAGTTATTTAGATTGTTAATGAAATTTCTCCTATGCAGAGAAACGTTAAGTGACATGCTGGAAATTAATTGATATTGACATTTTTTACCGATCAAGTTTTATCAACCTTATTAGTTATCAAATATAGTGTCGTTCTAGCTTAGGGTTAAGGTTGTGCTTGTTCTAAGCAATTGTGTTCTTGATTTCTCAATTGGTAAGGTCATCATTGTTCACATCTAGGGCCCCATGTTTCTCTAGGAAATTGATGAATCGAGTTTTGGTGCATTTGAGGACTTGTTCATGTAGTTCTGTAATAATATCCATATTCAATATAATGTGTATAGCCTTATTTTTCATCAGTATAACTGTATAAGCACCTTTTTTACTCTTGTTTTAAGATGTTGGATGTGTTTCCTTGTTCTTTCTCCTTTTTTCCCGCATTAATATGGAAGTGTCTTGTTCAAATGCAGGATTTTTATGAAGATCTGTTTGAGGAGCTGAGCAAGTACGGAGAGATAGAGAGCCTAAATATTTGTGACAATCTTGCTGACCACATGGTATCTGCTATCTTTAAGGCTAATATTTTGTGAGTACTGAGTACTATTATGCTGATTCACTTAATTTCCTGTGGTTTTATGCAGGTGGGTAATGTATATGTACAGTTTAGGGAAGAAGAACATGCTGCAAATGCACTCCAAAATTTGACTGGAAGGTTTTATGCAGGCTAGTTTTCTTCTCATCCTGATATATACCGACCATACAAATGTTTATAGTACTAAATAAAAATGTACACATACGCAAGTGTAAAGAGTGGATACACTAGGTCTTCTGTTGGTCACTGTTTGGTTTCTGTGATTCATGAAATGCTACAGCTTTTACTGGGAGATAACTGATAGTATCTTGCAAAGATGATTCTCTTTTTTTGGCTGTTTCTTGTTTAACTTTTACCGAACTTAATAACTGCTAATACCTTCTTCATCTTACTCGTAAGTGACTCTATTATGAGCCTTTTCAGTGGGTTTCGTGCGTCTTGCCCAACTCTTTGTATGAGCTACTTTCCACAGTTGGTGGGAGTATTATTTGGACAGAGACCTATCTATTTATATTTAGATTTGGCTCAACCTTACTTTTGATGCCCTCTCTCGTGTTGTTCTTTCATGGATAAAGAAAAACCGTTCCAACATTAAAAAAACAAAAACAAAAACAAAACTAGAGCAAACATATAATAACGAATTTGAAATTGTAACCAAGCGTCGCCCATGGGTTCTATACCCGATTCTTTAATAGAGAGTTTCTCTGGTCTTTTTCCCTTTTTTGATAATTAACTTTGTTCTTCCTTTTGAAGAATGAAGTTTATAAACTAAATTATTCAAGTATATTAAAGGGTATGAAGTATGAACCATGTTTGAAGTTCACTACATATAAGGAAATGGAATTAAATCTTTTAGCTACTTTTTTATGCTTGTCACTATATCAAGTAATCCCAAAAAAGTAAACAAAGTAGAAGAAACTCTGATAAGATCTCGAATCACTGTCCAGCTGACATCAGGAACTCCATACTCTGCAGGGAATCCCATTATTGTTGACTTCTCTCCGGTGACGGATTTCCGTGAAGCCACTTGCAGGCAATATGAGGAAGATATATGCAATCGAGGTGGCTATTGCAACTTCATGCATTTGAAAAAGATTAGCAGGTGAGTTTCTTGCCTTTCTTGTTTAATGCTCCCACAGTCCCCCATAGTTAGTCCATTGTGGGGAATCCAAGACATATTTATAGACGTCAAGTTCCCCTTCTTCAAAACATTCCGATGTCCATTTTGGGGAGTTAATATCAAAAGGGTAAAGCAAAAGGCTAATTTTGCTCATTATCCTTTTAAAGTGCATACAATGTTAATAGGTGAAAAAATGGTCTGAGACAGGGTAGTACTTGTTTCTCATTGCATATTCTTCAGAGTGAGTTGAATTTTTTTAATCCTTTTTTCTCCTTTTTCTTCAAATACAGAGAGCTGAGGAAGCAATTATTTGGGAGGAGCGGTAGGCGAAGGCACAGCCCAAGTCCACAAGGGCGTGACAATCGTGAAGAGCATCCACATGGAGGCGGCCGTGGTTATGGTGGTAGGAGAGGTGATGACAGAGATCGCCGCCACCATGACAGGGGGAGGAGGCCTAGAAGCAGGAGTCCAGGACGAAGAGGACGAAGCAGAAGCCCTAGGGAACAGAGAAATAGGAGCCCAGTTAGGGAAGGCAGCGCTGAGAGAAGAGCAAAGATTGAACAGTGGAATAGGGAAAGGGAACAAGCTGAATCTGCTAACAATGGTGATAATGACAACAATAGCAATCGCATTGCACAGAATGGAGAACAGTACAATCGCCCTCAGCAGCAGGATGGAGGTTACGACTACTGATCCAAGTGGCATTGTGCGGTTTGTCTCCTTGCCCTTTCTGATTTGATTCAGACTCTTGCTCCTTGAAATTTGAAATGAAACACATTCAGCCTCTGTTTGTTTTGACGTAAAATATATTCCTGAGTTATTTTATCCATTTTCCGGTGTTTGGTTTTGTAAAAAGCAAGTAAAACATGTTTCGTGTAGAACATTTTCCGTTAATGGGAAAAAGAGATTTTCTTGAAAAAGCCTGAATTCATTTTTTGAAAAAATATTAAGCACTCAGTCATTCACGCCTCTCGATTTAAATCTGAACATTACTTTTGCGGAGAATTCAGCACCGGCTTGACCGGCCACTATATCTTTGTCGGCCAATCGAGATCGAAGCTGTTATTATTAATGTTAAGATTAAGAAACTATGGGACCGTGAGTCTCAGATTGAGTCTCATAATGTTTAGTTTCAATTGAATCTCTCACATGAGTGTCACCTCTGTTTCTTTTGTGAGCATTTACTTCGATATTTGTGTGGTATGATAGGGAACTGGAAACGGCTTACTCTCTTTTTTTCTGGATTATATTTTTCAATTGTCAACCAAATGTCGGAAAAGCAAAAAGAACAAAAATATTTTCTTTTTGAAAATTCATTACACGAAACATGTTCTTTAGGGAATATATTTTACTTGGAAACAAACTGAGCCTTAGCTTCTTTTATATTTTGAGGAAAATTACCGTTTTCAGAAAAAGACAGTTTACTGTCGATTTCCACTGTGCAGGTGGATTACAGGTCATAATCTTATGATAAAGTAAAAAATATTTTTAGCCTTTTTCTCCTCCCATCATATAAGAGAAACTTACATTGAATTTTAATGAGCGGGCGGAGAGAATCGCCGTAATACTTGAATGCTGTATTAATTAGGACCCTTTCTAGTCTCTATCTTTTTGTGTCCCCCTTAAGAAATTTTTCATGTTCTCTCAAGAATTTTCAAGATCTTTGTATCATGGTGCCAAAAATTGTCTGCAGATTTTTTTTTTTTTACCATTGGTTAAACTACTAACATACTCCGGGAGGTTTGCCTCACCAAATAGCTTGATTGTAACGAAATAGCTTCTGGAGAAAAATGAAAACATTTGCGATCACTTTCACATTCGGTTTGGCAGGCACTTCTCTTACCAATAGAAGACACGTTGCTTGCTCAAATTTTACTAGCTAATTGATTCTTTTGAAAGCAAAGGAACGAGTTCACGCGTTTGGTAAAACAAATTGACATTGTCAAACTTTTTGGTGAGAAATGCTATTTCAGATTCCCAACTTTTGCAACCCACTCTTAACCAAAAGGCAAACACACTATTTTTTAAAAGTAAGTGCAGTATGGTGATATGACAGGGAAGTTGCTAATCAAACCGTCACATGGAGTATCATTCCTTCATAGGTATTTGTAAATACTTACTGAGCTACAATAAAAGAGCCACTTACACTTGCAATTTGCAGAAGAAGGCTATTTTTGGAGCCCCAATAGCACCCTCTTGTTATATTTCCATTGATCTTGTGATCTTACATATTTTTCAGAAGTTTTGCAGGTTCAGGTATTCCTGCTGCAAGGATTGAGCCTCATTTTTTATGGCAGCTTACCATGTAATTTATATACAGGTTTGGTGTAATTGTCTGCAGAGCAAGTTTACAGGATCAGACATGTTTAGGTGCCAGAACTGAAGCTGCTCTCCGCTTTTAAACTGATGACTCAATGAAGTTCATTTGCCAATGTGATCTTTGTCGTGTATCTTTCGGTTATTAGCCCTTTACTTCGAAACAACAGCAGTTCTGCATTTACCACTCTTTCATCAAGAACCTTGTGTGTATTGTTCTTTGGCTTCTATGTTATGGTTTGTAATACACCAAATGCAACAATGAAAATCAGCCTACTTATGTTTGTCTTTTGGAGAGATCTATCTACGTGCATGGTGATTGGCTTTGTGGTTTTACGCCCTTTTTTTTTTTGGAGCAATTGTTGGCCTAGTTATTGAGATTGTAATCTTTTGTAGTGAGTCGTGGGAAAGAAATTTGTGGTGACGGAAGCTGAGACCCAGTGTTTTTGTTTAGGAAATTTTGTGCTCAATAAAATGCTATGAACCAATTTTCTGGCATTTCAGAGGGGTCTTAGGTCACATAATTTTTGTAATAAGACTGGTTTTGGTTTTAAAGATTTTAGTTGCTTGGGATGTTTTCTCAAGGTATAATTCTGCTCTCACGTGCTTATAATGTGACTTGAGGGTATGCCAATTTTATTTTATTATTATTTTTAACTCTTGCACTTGATTTATTTGTGGAGAGTGTATGCTATGTATCTTTGCAAAAAGGAACGATAGCTAATTCTGGCTCATTCAATTTTACATTTTTAGTCGAAGATAGGCTTTGTTTGTTGTTTTGTTGACAGGCTTGGTTTGCTTATAGATTCATGCGTAGTTGAGAAAAAACAAAATTATTTGCACCCTTTGGTATTCATGTTCAGTTTATTTGATTGGGGTGACTGTTTGAGTTTCTGTTTCGACAGCAAACGCCCCAACTAACTAATCACCGGTAAACAGTTTACTTTCAAAAGTGAAGAGCAAAAGCACCACCACATAAAGATCAGACGGTCAACCTTATATGCAATTCACCAGTCAACTACGCATGCAATTCACCACAGCAAATGCTGCTTGACACCAAAGCTGCGTTTCGTTAACCATAACCTAGAAAACTAAACTTCGCCTACACATATCCTAAGATGAACCATCAAAAAAACCCAACCAAATAGATGGCTTTTCTCTTGAAACCCTCCATGCCAAACAAGGTCACCACAGCCCAAGGAGGACAATGTTGCTTCTTTAAATCCACTTACTTCCCCGGAGTGTGCTTGGCCTTCGTATGAGAATCCAAAGCATTTTCTGAGTTAAATGACCTGCGAGGATTAATACACAGACAAAAGGTTGGTATCAGAAACTGAACCAACTCTAAAACCTTGGAAAAATGAAGCACTCCACCAAGGATGTGTACCTGTTACAAGACTTGCACGGATGAGATCCAGCTGGTTTTGGGGTCTGCTGTTTCGACTGGTTGGCAGGAGTTTTTCCAGCCTGCTTTGATGGGTAAGGTGTGTCAACATGTCCCCCTCCTTTCTTGGTTTCTGCACCAACATAAGGATTGACTTATATTATCCTTACAAACACATAGGTCTAAAATCTAAAACAATGAGGTTTCAAATATGAACCAATGGATATTATTACCACAATTTAAAATATATCGTTGACATGTTTTCTAAGTATATGTGACAGGAGAAATAATTTCACAGTATCCCAAGGATACAAAATCATGGGTACAATTTCAGTGTCACAGGAATGAAAGCATTAACAGTGTTGAAGGCAACCAAAGCACTAAAAAAAATACAATAGTGGCTTAGAGTATTGTCGGTAGTAAAAATCAATAAGGAGACACAACAAAGAATAATATCTCATGTAGTGTTCAGAAAACTTGCATCCCCGCTAGAGTTATCATCACCACCTTTGACTTCTTTTGTTCCAACAGAAATCAGTAAGAAAATTAACGAAACTCCACAAGTAAAACCGAACTTCATGATTCCAGGTGAATATCTTTTTCCTCTCCACTTTGTGACTTTACAAGGGAGGAGGTGGAGGTAGAATGATAAATCGACCAACACAATGGATTAAACCAGATAGGTCAGCCTTCATGGAGGTGTGCTGTCACTATCCACGAGAATTGTAAGCAGTAGAGGCTAAAAAGAAGAGGCTTAAATTAAAGGGGAAAAAAATAAATTACCTGTCTTTTGAGGGGTAATAAATTTTGCCTTCTTATCAGGACCTTGTGTTGCAGTAGCAGATACTGCAGGTCTCTTCTTGCTCAGTTCAACCTTAATAGTAAGAAACCAAAATGAATTAGCCAACAATAAAAACCTAAAAATAATTATCACATGCAGCACCTAACCGTCCGGTCCGTCCCTCAGTTGAAACTTGAAAGGTTGTGAAGGATAGATGATCTACCTTCCTAGGAGTCTCTTCTTCCTCGCTATCATCTTCAGTATCACCTTCTCCACTCTCAGAATCGCCATCTTCATCCTAAGTCAAAAGCCAACAGCCAGTATGCCACCCTCATGCATAAGAACAATAAAATAGTTCTATATCTTTCCGCTTCTACCAATTTCATCAATAAGAACACAGCACATTTAAAACCACCATTCCAAATGCATATGTACATGCAACTATATGCAGAAATCGAACGACTAAGATGGGCGGACAAGTACACCATCCGGGTGTAATTTAAGGGTAAACCACTGAAACGTGAGAAAAAGAATAATGACAAGCTTTTGACTGAAAAAATACCTCATCTGAGTCCAATTCATCCTCAGAAGAATCTGCACCGAAGTCATCTTCACTACTGTCATCTTCCTCAACAGTTTTCACGTCTTTCTTTGGCTCCACTATCTTCACCTTCTTCTTTGATGCAGCTGAATCAGGTCTTGCACTAGTTGCATTCTGAGTTGCAGGAGGGTTCTCATGCGTAGCCTGTGACTCGGGTTTTCCTAGGAAGACAAATTAGCAAGATAAATAACAGGCCCCAGAAAACATACATGCTACTGAATAAAAAGTTTGAACTAGAAATACAGTCTACACCATTGTCCGCAACATTAGCAGGCAAATCCTCCTCAGACTCATCCTCTAACAAAAAGAAATAGGTTTGAGTGCAATGGCAACAGAAGGAAGTCAAAAATAATAGAGCGGTGTATGTTTGGAAACTCACCAGAGTCATCCTCAATTGTGATAATAAAAAGAGGCAGGCAGTCAAGGAAGACAGGAAAAAGAAGAAAAAAAAGAGAACACCAACCAAAATCCGGAAACAAGGACTGTAGAAGACTAGAAGTAATGCCAACCGTAATAACAGTAAGAAAGTCTAAGGATATTCCTCTGATTGATTATCGCATCTATATCCATGGAAGTAGACACTGCCATGTTTCCAGCTGTGGGATAGCTCAAATTTGTCGTCAAACACCAAGTCAAACTGTAGCTGAGGAAACTTTTCAGAAGAAAGTGTTCCGAGAACAAGCTTCTTTCCATCAACAGTGACATATAGGTAAACGCAGTCATTCCCTTTGTCCTTCTTGACCTCACCAAGACAAGCCTGTGGAGTATTTCACACTTCAATATAAATTGAATGTAAGCAAAAATAACCAATTACATAAATAACCAATAATTCTGTCTTTTCTTGGACTAGAACCTGTGAAAGATGCAGGATCCTGCCTTGCCCAGCAGAAGCTGGGCAAGGCTCACCACTTTTCACCTCGACTCCTGTGCCATCATAACATGAGAATTCCTCAGAAAATGCATTTGACAAACTAGTACACAGGAGAAAATTTGTTGCCTCTGAACATAGGAAAACGGAAAAGGTAAACCATATCACAACAAAAAATTGACACATGCATCTTCACAATTCATTAAGCTATCAGAAATTTTGACCAGCATCTGTTATCAGCATGTTTAATGAAATTTAGTACATGATTGTACAATTCTACATATACAAAGGCACCATACAAACTATTATTTACAAGGGCGGAGGGAAGTAGTGCAAAGTGGGGTCAAGTCACCCAACTGAGTTGGAAAAACTGCTTATGATAGTTAGAATTCTGATATGGTTTTTGACATTTGACCCCATAGATACCAAAAATGTTCCCAAGGACCCCACTAAAACTACAATTTTCTCCCTTATCATAACCAAACTTTGACTAAATCCTTAAAAAGGATCAAGGAATTTGACATACCCGCAAATCCTGTCTCCGCCCTTGATTATGCATTTAAGTTTTTGTGAATGATGATTGCAGGTTATTTTATCAGCAAAAAGGAATTGGAAACAAAAAACATTATATATCATATGACATGGCTATATAAAGATGGGTGTATCATGAGACCTTCATAGCCATCTTTTATCCATCGAAATGCTTTGTATCGTAAACAAATATAAGAGATGGATTAGTAGAAGAGCGCAACTTATAAACTATCAACAGATACTAAAAAACTCATTGACAGTTAACATGTAGGTAACCGATACTTGTTCAGACAGGGAAAAAGATCACCGAATCAATTCCCAAAGGTTCATAAAACTTTTTGCAATTGCTCAAAAGCAATTCAATGAAAAAACACACTATTATTAAGTTGGGAAAATCATATAAATAGGCTAAACATCACAAGTAAACAGTATTCAACATTAATAGCTTTAGTATATGTTACATATATATGTGTGAGTAATGAAAAAGGAGTATTATTATACAAAGAAGTTATGCTATAGCAAGGAAATAAAACCTAAAGCATTCAAACCTTCACACAAAGGTTAGCTACACAAAGATTGATTAAAGTATAAATCAAAACTTAAGTACCTGCAGAATGCCCCAAGCACTTCTCAAAACTGTTTACTCACTACCAAAAATAACAAGTACATGCAATAACAATAAAGACAAAAGTGCATAAAGCTCATACGAGAACCATAGGTTCAATATTTTATACTAAAGAGAAAAAAACAAGCACTTTATGGTGAAGATTGCAGAGATATTTATTTTGTGAAAAAGAATATCACATGGACCCTTTGAAGATAAATGTCTCTCTCATTGCCTCCAGTTTCAACAATTTTAGAATGGCAGACATCATTTTGGTGTTTCCCCTAAATTGAAAACCATACGAGTATTTTTATACTACAATAGCCACATAAGGGAATATGTGATTACCATTAAAGATAAACGACATTTATATCAACAGCGAGAGAAAAGATCTCAATGGGACATCCTTCATCCAATTCTTGCAGTTCCAACACATCAATTTTTCAAAAAAGATCCAGCAACATCGCTTGATTCCAAACAGCGCTGGATCTGAGGCGGCGCAAGGCACCCAAAAAAAAATTTCAGAAACAACCCTATTTTACTAGTACTTCATGAAGATAATTGTGCAACTACACAAGTTTGCACTCTCGGAGTTAGAATCCTGGATCCGTCCCAGGCCCAGGTTCCAAGTGGTAGTGAACGAGTTCACCACGACCAGGAGCTGTTATGGCCTACGGTTTCGGCTTCCTTTAGTTTTTCATTCCATTATACAGGTTTTGCTGTATTGGGACAATTAACATAAAGAAATGCAAATAAAAAAACACAGAGACCTGATTTCGAATGAGAAATTCGATGTTAACAAGTTGAAATCAAACGCACACTCGACGAACATAATTTTAGCAATGTCAAACTATATCCTCCTACACGCGAAACCGAGCAGAAACCGCAATATACGAGAAACCCCAACAGGTACAAACGAACAAGAGAATAACGTAACAGTGATACGACGACAAAGAGAGATACTTACCCCAAAAGTCCATTGATCGACGTGCGGTGGAGACCTTGCGACAGATTAGGGTTTGAGGGCGAGAGGGAGGGAGAGAGAGAGAGAGTGTGTGTGTGTGTG
>JAOTQK010000018.1:7487393-7500476 GCA_025642025.1 Rhododendron ferrugineum | reverse complement strand
ATCTCTCTTAGACTCTCTTTGCACTTGATTTAAGTACTCGGATGACAAACCTTCACCTTTTTTTCTTGATCAGCAATAAAAGCAATGGGATCCTTTCTGGTTCTTAATTTGGACTAGATGGGAAAATCAAAATTCAAATCGTCCGTTAATGCAATTAACGGTATCAACTCTTGTCAGTAAGAGTTTCTGAGCAAATTCGAACAATTAATTATACCAATAGCTAATCCAGATTTAGACTGTCCCGTCCGATCCAAAACTTGGACTAGAGAGAATTCGAATCCAAAATCTAACTTTGTAATCACTTCACTCGTTGAATTAATGATTATGTACTACTCTACCTTGTACTAATTGGGATGAAGGATCTCAAAGCCATGTGTTTCTTCTTGCAATTTACAGGTGCATATCTCAAAACAAGTAGATGATCCATTTATTAATCAATAACTGGCACTTTGCCAAACCTCGGTGTAATTAATAGCCGAGCTAGGTAACCCAATATTAAGGTAATTTTTGATTCAGGCTCGGGCCTGACGCAAAGCCTAGCTACAAGATTTGGACTTGAGCTTTCAAACTTTGCTAAGAATTCATAAATTCTCTAGGCTTCTATAATAGGTATGCAACAGTGGTGCTCTAAGGCCTTCACCACCACATATTTATGTGGAATTCTTAAGCCCCGCGTAATTCGCGTGAACATGTAGTGGTGGAGGTCCTTAGAGTACCACGTGCATTGCTCCAAGAGCATTTAATAATTTCTCCATTACGATTAAGTTTTCAACAAGTTCTTATAATGGTAACTTCTTTTGAAAACTTTATGTAAATGAGTATATATGTTAGTTTGATTTCTGGATTGATGTACCTTTAAATTTTTTTTGTGTGTTAAAGTAAAAATACGCAGGGCCTATCATTTTGCGTTCGCTTTGGGCTCTCAAAATGTCTGCGGCCCTAGTTTGATTAGGTCTCTCTTGTAATTAATGCCATTTTTTCTTGTGTTGTACTTTTATGGTTGTTGGGTTTGGGTTTCTTTCGTCATGAGTAGTATTTGGTGGTTGTTGGGCTTGTTCGAATGCTTGTGGACTCATATTGTAGACTATTTTCGAATGACCCCTCGATATTTATACAAAATTGCTATCCACACACAAGTTGAATACATACTTGTACATACACTCACATCAAAATGTGATCGATACAGTGTATGTGAATTGCAAACTTTAACGTAAGTTTGTAGACAAGTGTGTGAACAATATTGATACTTAATTACTCTTATCGATTGACTCAAAATTAATACTAACAAACTACGGCCCCTTCTGATGCATACCAATTAGGCAGCCACTTTAGACCCCTTAAAGGTAATACTTCGAAGTAAATGTAAATTATATACCTTCATGTTTACCTTGCATATATTGTAAATCAGACTGAAGTTAATTTAGCCAACTAATTTAAATTTCTGAATCATTTCTTGCCGTTTAATTCTGATAAATCCTTACTACTTCATTTTCAGTCTAGAGAACAAATCTTCTGAGAACAAAAGTAACTAATTTCAGGATTGGGAAATTCCGTAGTGCAAGGCCTTGCAAGGCACCCTGTAAGGCGCACACGAGCCATCGATCTTGACAATGAATGGTTGGATATAATCCAAGCTTCTACAAATCCTACCCGTCCATTGTTTGGATGAAAATCCAAGTCGTCCATTGCCGAGATGGACGGCCCGATTGGCCGCACTACACGTGTAGTGCGGGAGGTGCACTACAGCACCCGGGTGCTATTTTTGTTCAATTTTTCCTATCTTAAAGATAGTGTTTAAAACGTAGCACTGGAATTATTAAATCAAACAGATTTGTCTTGCAAGAGATCCACATGTCACGAATACACTATTTCAGGATCAATCTTTTTTTTCAAATTTAAACTATTGATGGCTGATATGGACAATTTATATGCAAGTGCAACTGAGGGGGTGTTTCTACCAACCAACAAGTTCTAGACCATAACTTTTTGATTTTATCCTTATTCAATTTCTTTTGCGTTTGCTAGTTTTACACCAAACTTTTATGTAATATTTGTTCGTCTTGATGAGAGGAATCGAAAAAGTAAAAAAATTATGTCTTTTACACAAATATTTTGAGAAATATTCAAGAAAAAATTCAAAAAGTCCGCTTTTGAATTTTCTTGGATATTTCCAAAAAATACTTGTGTAAAAGTCATAATTTTTTATTTATTCTATTCCTCTCGTCGAGACAAATCAATAATACATGAAAGTTTAGCGCAGAACTAACAAACGCAAATTATTATTTTTGGAATAAGAAAAAAATTAAAAAATTATGATCAACAACTTATTGATTAGTAAAAACACCTCTAAAATGTACGACAGGAAAATCGGGTCCCTTTCCTTGTACAGGAAGCAAAGAATGAGGTGCTCATGAGTAAAGGATAATTTTATCCTTTCCAAGGCACTGGGAACGATATTTTCAAAGCAAACATCACATTGTGGGAGGACCCCACTGTCAGTGGGATAGGCTGCCATAAGTGGGGGACTACTTGTCCTATCCTCCGGGCTTATGAGTATCATTCTACAACGACAAATACTTACACAAATTCATTCATATTTATATTAGGATCTACACACATTATATTTTCAATGTGTGTGAGACTCATCAAAAGATGTAAATATTTATATAAGTGTGTGTGGTTATATAATTATTGTACGAGCATATTACTATTTTTTGAGTTTGTATGGGACTTAAAAATAATATTTCAAATCGTTCAGTTTGTATAAACCGTTGAGAAAAGCTACCATGCCGAAAATCAATTTGATTGGATTTCGTTTTGTATATGAACAATAGGCGTTTGCGCAAGAAAAAATTAGAAGCAACATATGTTTTGAAACTTCAACGGTTTTTTGTTTGTTTGTTCATATACAAAACAAAATTTGATCAAATTGATTTATAATATGGAGTATATTTTTCTTAACGAGTTATACAAAATAAACGATTTTGATTATTTATTAGGTTCCGTTCTAGAAATTTTCTTAAAAAATAAGCAGTTTATTTCACATTTTCAAACTCAAAAATAATGTAAATGAAAAATATTTTTTTAATTTTTTTTGCACCGTATTAAAGATATCAATGAGATCTATTAAATAAGATTCATAGTGATAGGAAAATTATTTGCGCAAGCATATGATTTTTGAGCTTGAAATTGCCTTCTTAAAAAATTAAGGACTTTTTTTCCTTTCTGTAACACAGCCTTAAGATCAGAACAAACCCAAAAAAAAATGAAAAATTAGAGGGTATTAGATCCTAAGGACACTGGACTGGGACTTAGAGGGTATTAGTCCCATCAGTGTTTCCGTTTGAGTAAACGGAGAACGATATCTTGAGACTTCAATGCACGTGTCTTAGTACTTGGATGGGCCCCATTGTGAGAGTGATTGTCTATATATATAAGTACTTTCTTGTCTGTATGTACTTTTTTCATCTCATAAATTTTATTTGAAATAATAAAGGATAGTGATTTTGCTACATCCTTTTTTGATAATACCACACCCTGCAAGTGTATTTTTTGGTGCAAAAATACACTTGCAGGGTGTGGCATTATCAAAAAATGGTGTGGCAAAATCATTTCCTATAATAAATTAACACTATGTTTTTGTGATGTTCAAACTAATAGAGGATTGACAAAAAAAAAAAAAAAAACCAATAGAGATTTTAATTAATACAAAATAATTAAAAATTAAATACGATTGTGTCATGAATGTGAATAGAGATCTTTAAATGAATTTATATAGGATCAAAAAGACATTTATCTTTAAGTAAATAGGGGTCAATTACCCCATGCAGACAAGGATTTCCCAGCCCTAATCGATCTGAGTCTGTTTGGTCGAAAGACGGTGTTTTAGATGCTAACCCCACTTGTTTACAGATAAGGTTTAAGGCTGATTGAGCTTTATATATTGTCGCTGGGTTTCAATTTTGTTTGGGTGTTCTTGTTTAGTGTTTCTTTTTGCATTCAACTTTTGGTTGAATTCTGTAACACCCCGATTTTCGGAATAAAAATTGGAGGCATTAAATATTAATATAAGGAAAAGTTTACTCTATTAATGACTAAAACAGATAATTCGACATAAGAAATTGTTTATTACAACCGAATGTGAAAATCCTAAATTTGACTGTGGTATTGAATTTGACAAAACTCAGAGCTAATTCCTAAGCTTGGTACGGGTCCCAAGCATACACTGGCTCACTCTCCATCTCCGGATTCATCTCTGGATACTACTGCCCTCCTTTAGGGTCCTGTGTGTCCTCCTGATTTTCTGCAAAATCTGATACGGATGCCAGACAATCCGTGCCTGAGTGAAAGAGTTCACCTTGTAGTATAATCCAACTCAACCGCCCCCCTTACGTTACAGCTAGCAGATAACAATATATTATCAATGCAGATCGTAAGACGGAAGTGGCACACATAAATCTATTCATTAATGTCCAATAGCTTAACAACAAGGGAAAACTAGTCATGCCCAGACCATAACTAGGGTTCGCCTACCTTAATCACCACATCAAGATCACCACTGGACTCCCGCTAGTTCTATCATCGCAAAACTTCACTGGACCACCCGCCAGGTTTTATCATCGCAAAAATGTCACTGGACCACCCACCAAGTTTTATCATCACAAAACATCTCTAGACTATCCGCCAGGTTTTATCAACACAAAACATTTCTGGACTACCGGCCAAGTTTTATCATCACAAAACATCACTGGACTATCCGTCAGGTTTTATCAACGCAAAACATATCTGGACTACCCATCAGGTTTTATATCTTCACTGGACAACCCGCCAGTTTCAAATTACATCACTGGACTACCCGCCAATTTCTAATCACATCACACAATCCGCCTGCAAACATATTATAACATTTCTTTCCCCCAAATAACCATTGCCTTGTAACGTCTAAGTGAAATCCTACTCGTAAACCACCCCATGTCTTTAGGGTCCAATCTAGCACAATAAATCAAGAGTCGGAGCAATATAGAAATAATCACAATGATTATTGAAATAAATAATAAGCATAGAAATCACGTAACCTTTTATGAATGAGTCGTTATCCTTAATCTTGTATTGACCATGAAGTTAATATTAATACAAGAAACTTTTATCTAATTATTAAAAAATAAAAATAAAAATAATTTTGTTTCCAAAAAATAAGATCAGGCCTAGGCTTTTATTAGTTTTATTTAAGAATTTATATTGATTAATAACCATATTAAATACAATAATAGATAATAATATTAAAATAAGTAGCATCACCTTAAAAGAAGTTCTACTGTCCTTTGTATCATGTTCGGGTATCAAAAATCGGTTCTGGAGGGTCGCAAGGTTATTTTAAATAAAGATATATCCGTAAGTAAAATAATTAGGAAATAAATAATTTTATGAATAAAAAAAGATTGAGGTTAACATGATTTGATCTACGGAGTATAAAGAGTAAAAAAAAATTATTCGGGCATCAATAATATGGTTTATGAGGTCGCAAAGTTATTTCGATTGAAAACTTTGAAAGATAACTAATAAATAATTAATAAATATATAATTAAATAAAAAAATATGATATTAACAAGATATGATCTTTGAAGTGTGAGGAGTCTAGGAAAAGTAGTTTGGGTGTCAAAAATGTTGTTCGGAAGGTCGCAAAGTCGATTCGAACGATTTTTAAAGCTAACCATACGGAGTTCGCGGCTGGGGTCCTGGCCGCAAGGTCTGACTGGGTCAAACCTTGCGGTGGGAGCTTCCACCGCCACTTTTCTCTGGACCTTGCGGCCGCGAGGTTCAAACTGTTTTTGTTTTTTTTTTTGTTCGTTTGCTTCGGTTTTAATGCATGGGGCTAGGGGGACTATGGTTAGGCCTAAAAACACTCAAATATATGTAGAAGGGAGTTGGATAGGAGTATAATACCTCGGATTGGTCGAATTGAATCAAAAATCGAAATTTTGAATTTGGAGAAGATGACTTCGGGTTTGGCTATGGGGGAACTTTGGGACCGAATTTAATGATGATTGGGGATGCTTGGAGTTGTGGGAAGTGATTGGAATGGGTGAATTGGGTTTCGGTTGGGTCTAAGATACAAATCCACTTTTCTCTCTCTCACTTTCTCTCTCTAGAACTCCATTGATTAGAGCTTGAATTGGCCTCAATTTTCTCTCTTTTTTGGCTCAGTGAAGTGTGGGGGAATGGTGGTGTGCTCGTGGGTCAATGGGAAGGGGTTTATATAGGTGAATTTGGAAGAGGTTGGATAAGATCGAATTTAATGGAGGTTGGGTTCTTTGGATTTGGAATGGACGATTTAGGCTCGGTTTTAAGGTCATGGAGGAAGTATTATGAGGATAAGAAGTTATTGAATTCGGATTATACTTGGGGATGAAGGAATTTTTTTTTCGATTTGTGCGAGGGGGGACGAATTTGGTTTTGCTTGGAGGGGAAGGAAAAGAAGGGAGTAATGGATGGAGAGAGAGAGGGAGCTGTAGGAGAGAGATATGGGAAATGCATGCATGCATGTGTGTATGAAAATATATATGTATAAAACTATACAATATTTGCATGGAAAAATAAGACTTAATAATATCATTATTAAAAAAAAATAGGGTAAAAAATCCGAGTCGTTACAAATTCCCTTTTCCTCTCCCGACTTGATGAACCTTTTGTCAAGTTTCTCGATAAACCTTTTGCCTATCAAAAAAAATAAGGGTGCCAATTAGTGTGCGAGTTTATGTTTTTCAATTTTAAAGTGATAGAAACTAGGGTTTATGATTGAAACCAGGGTTTAAAGTGCGAGCTTATGTATTCTTCTAATTCACAATACTTTTTCTATGCAAATATTTTTTTATAGATTTCAATTTGCTTTATGAAAAAATATTTTTAAAATCACATAAAATGATGTAAATTCAAAGATATAAAACAATTATAAAAAATGACACAAACCCTAGCCCCCAAATTGATTGTCAAATAGGGACGTAAGGTGCATCTAATAGTGACTAATATGTCATTGAAGTCAAAAATAAATAACCACAACCCTTAATCAATCAAGTGGAGTGATAATATAATGGCACCTTTTAAAATCATAAATTAAAATCATTTTAATTGAAATTGAAAAAAATGTGTAGAATAGGGTATTTTGCACCTTTTAATTTCAAAGTAATTTTAAAATTGGCACCTTTTAATTTTAAAGTGATTTTAAAATTGGCACTTTTTTGAAAGTGATTGAAACTAGGGTTCATGTCATTTTAAAATTTACATCATTTTATATGATTTTAAAAATATTTTTGATAAAACCAATTGAAATCTATAAAATAACAAGACTAATATAGCATAGAAAAAGTATTGTGAATTAGTAGAATAATTTTTTTTTTCGAAAATTGATTTGCACACTCTCTTGATTTTATCCATTTGCACTCATTTATTTGTCTTTATCCATACGAATTCATCAAATAGCCCTTCACATGTAAAAAGATGAATGCAGAAGTATTTAGTAATTTCATGTGAACAGTGACAGTAAAAAGAAGTGCATAAAACTACTAAAAGAAGAAATGTGAAAATAATTTTTCTTCTTTTATCCGGTTAGAATAAAACGAAAGACAAACGAAGTAGGACGAAAGGAACTACTCTCTCCGTCCCAATTTAATTATCTTTTTTGGGAGTCCGTCACACTTTTCAATTAATTATATCTCGTAATTTATAATGTTTTGCGTGATTTGAAAATATTGTATTATAGAACGAATCGAAATCTATCAAACAAGATCCATATTGGATAGTATATAAAATCCATTACCGATTTGAAGACATAACTAGTTTTTTATTTGATTTTTTTGAACTGTAATTTTTTATCCGGTTAGAATAAAATTATAAACAATTAAATTGGGACAAATGGAGTAAGTACTACATGCCAACTGACAGGTAACCGTACCTATCAAAAGTACTAAATATATTGGCCGATATATGACCTTATCAAACAAGCTGATTGATGGAGTCGTAAGAAAGACTAAGACCGAAGCTTCACGTGAAATGAAATGCAGTGGTGGGGGAATCTTTTTAGTATTATCGGCCAACTTTGAAGAATCCAAAAAGACTTGAATGGTGGGGAGTAGTTTAACTGGACCGAAGACCTTGAACGGATCAAACCACCAGTCGGTCCCACAAAACAAGACGAAACGGTGCAAATACAAAGAATTGGTTTAGCCGCCGTGTGAGAGGGACCGAGACACGCGTCAATGGATGGTGGTCGGGCACCAAAGACCGGTGGCATCTCCGGTGACTTTAGCTGGAGGCCCACCCACCGATTTGGCCTTAACCGGAGAATACTCGGGAAAAAAATGGGCAGATAAGATTCGCTTTCATCGGTCTCGAGATTGGCGACGTGAGAGAGAGAGGGGGACGACGTCAGTTAACGGATAGTACTGCAGTCGGGCTAACGGCGTGAGAGAGGAGAGATGCGCACGTTTGACCTGTTAAAGCTCTCTTTTCCGCAGCAGAAATACTGTGGGTACCAATAGCGTAAAGCCGTACGGACGAGTGTGTGGGACCCATTAGGGTCTTGCTACTTACTACCACTAAAATTACTCATTCCGTCTTAATTTGTTTGTCCAATTTTAACGTATGTGTCATTCGAAAAATTATCTGTATCTTGCAATATACATAATGTTTTATAGAGTTTTAGAAAAAATTGTCTGATGGAGTAAATTGAAATTTATCAAACAATGTTTATATTGCATATTAAAAATATTATATTGCAAATTGTAGACAATTTTTTTCAAAAATCTCAAATAGTGAAAATGAACAAACAAATCGGAATAAAGAAAGTACTAGAGTTGTTCATTAGTTTTAAAATGATTTTGAATTTTCTTTTAAAAAACCGGCTCCATCGAATAATCTGATAGTACTTGATTCAATTGTCTGACTTATCTTCAAAATTCATTCTTTTTGGGATCCTAAATTTTGAATCAAAATGGAAAAATTAGAAAAATCTATGAACATTCAAATTGAGATGATTTTTAATTGAACAACTCGAAAGAGTATTTTAAAATTAATAATGGCTCGAATAATTTGTATGAAACTTTGAAGTTGGCCATACTCAAACCATAAATAACCATAGTTGACTTCCTTTGAATGGGATTCGGTCATGTGGCGTCCAAATGCGGATCAGTGAATGCCATATTGCGCCCCTGTAGTTGACCTCTTCCCTGCAATCCTTTGCCATTGTTTTATAAGTTTTGATGAAGTATTTATTATTTATGTTAAAAATCAAGTTGATAGTAAATCGACATTCGTGGTGTATATTTGTTCCAAGAAAAATGAACAATCAAACTCTCACTGTTTCTCTTTGTCAAATAGAACAAGAACTTTATTACTGTTCAATCAACCTGAGTTTTGCACCAATGGTAAATACATTTGGTTATAAAATATAAACGACTTGAATTAGAAAAAAAAACATAAAGTTAAATCACATGAAAAATTTTATATCACATGAAAGGCTACTCGAAAAATCTTCACATTAATTAGAGTATACTTATTCCACAAATACAGCCTAGCTTGACTTTGAGGCAAGGATAGCATGGAAGTGCACTAAAGTTTAAGCAAACAGTTATGTAGCAACCACAACAGCAATAACGACAACAATAATTATTTTAACAGTTCTTTCCAAGGAATAATGTCAAACACTCACAAGTACCACCACTATTAAAGTATTATAAGTCAACTAAAGTTTTGTTTAGCTTGCTTCACAGAGTCCGTATCACGCATTCGATTTTCAACATAAATAATAATCATTACTGAAATACCGATAATACCCAAATAACATATTTTTCCCAGTTCTCAAAGTTGAATTCAAATTACAATCTCGGCTCAAAACTCCAAGTTATATAAATGCTAAAATAATATTACAATTTTTATTAATCATTTTTTTCGAATACTACTTACAAATAAAATGCAAATTCAACTCCTCCTTTATACCTCCGAGACACATGATCAACAAGCACGAGATGCACGTCATGCCAACTTCCTTGCTTGTTGATCATGTGTCTCGGAGGTATAAAGGAGGAGTTGAATTTGCATTTTATTTTTAAGTAGTATTCGAAAAAAATGATTAATGAAAATTGTAGTATTATTTTAGCATTTAGAGAAATCTATATTCAAATTATATGAAAATGCGATGAAGCATGCAACTAGAGTGAATGAATTTCAACAAACGAACGTGAGATACAAGAGCTACCACAACAAACAAGCGGACTAACCATTCATAAATCAACCGGACTGGAGAATCCTGGACGTCCTACAGATGTCCCTAACCATTTATACATCAACTAGAAGCAACATTTAAACTTATATTAATCTAACAAACTACAACAACTGTTCAACCATCTGATAACTTCTCGAACGAATGCCACAACAACTTCCTCAACTCATACCATTCACCATAGAGCCTCATTTCGTAAAACTTTCTTTTTGATTTCCAAAATAATTTTGAGAAAACTCAAGACCATTACGGGTCAAACTCCGTTGATTCGAGCTTGAATACCGGAGTCCGTTGATTTGTGCCCAAATACCGAATCCGTTGATTCGCTCAAGAATACCGGAGTATTTTTCATAAAAATTCTCTTTTCAAAACTCAAATTTCTTTCTTTAATAAAACCAACATTTCATTCTCTTTTTCGACAACCTCAATCCCAAGCAACAAGCAGTCCAAACATCAGCATAAACTTCTAAAGTCAATCAAAATTCTCTTCATTATGTGAGACATTCAACTGTGTTACCACCCTTTGCGTCACATTGAATTCTCTCCATCTGGGTTTCCGCATTACCACACCTTGCGTTGCGGGACCCTCAATTCAAAATTATCAACTCATACATACACACATGCATTATCAATCCATATACAAGAAGACTACGTTTTCCAAATTCACATTCTTTCATTCAACATCGCACCATATATTACAAACTCCTAAACATGTCCCATTGTACATTGATACATACCTTAAGTTCATGTTATTTCTCAAAGCCTATCACGATGCCCTACGTCACGTACCGAACCCACAACGACTCCACGACACATCACCGGCTAGGTTCTAAACGAGAATCTTATAAAAAGAGTGCCAAATGAACCTAAGGAGCTCAACAAGACGAGACACGGGAATACGAGTTTCAATACTACTCATTGGATCACTAGACCAGCTCTTGTCTACCCATAACACTCACCATATCACCCCTTATTGTCCACGGTACTCCTACCAACCTTATGGTACATTCCCTACCCAACGACACTAATATTATATTCTAACGAGTGCCAAGAGACAAGATCGAACAACGAGTCATTAAGACACAAGTAATCATACTCGAGAGTGACTTAAACATGTTCTAATCATATAGGGAGTCATAACACGGAACGAAAATAACTTAGGAATAACCAGCAGACATTGACAGACCGACACACCTCCACTCAAATGATCATAACTTTCTATGTACTAAAAGTTTTAAGACGATTCCGGTGGCAATGGAAAGCTAACGTCAAAACCTTTGATTCAATATAAAATTTGCATGAAACGGACATCGGACGAGGAAGTTATGGCCGTTTAAAGTTGGCTGAAACTCAAAAAACGGGCTAAAATTTTCAGATTCGACCGAAACGCAAAACCCAACCTCAAGCACGAAACAAAACACGATCTAGGTACATAAACATCACACAAACATATAACAAGAGTAAGAAATCCCTACCAAAGTGGATTTTGAGTAAAACTCTAAGGCCCCGTTTGATAATAGTGATAGATGGATGAGATTCGTAAGGAGATGGGATTAAGATTGGGATTGATAATGAATGGGATTGGTAATGAGATGGGATTCGATAATGGAATTATTAATATTATGTTTGTTTGAGATGGGATTAGATGATGTAATTGGATTGATAGAAGAGATTGGTAATGAGGAGGGATTAATAATGATGAGAGGTTGGGATGGGATTGTGAATACCAAGTCCCAGGAGGGATTCGTAATACCCCCTATGGAGCTCATTGCTCATCCAAACGGAATAATAATCCAGTTATCAAACAGGGGTTTTGGAAGCCCTTGGGATTGGTAGTCCAATCCTAAGGTATAGTCCGGTTATCAAACAGGGCCTAAGTACACCGAGCACAGATCCATCAAGAACAAGCTTTCTCAAAGCAATACCACAAGATTTACAACCTAGATTATCCAAAAATGTGATCAATGTATGAATTCAAGCTAGGGTGTAGTGAGCCGAAATATCCGAGGGTTCAAAGGGGGCAAAGGAGGAACCTTGTGGACCCATCGTTCAGTTGTCTCAGTTCGTTTATGCAAACGGAATCGTCTGAATACGTCATCCCAATCGGCTACCGAACGATAAGCAGGCCAAGAGGGGCCTGCCGAGCTTCCACTTATTAACCGAGCGAGAGCCTTAGTGTTCCGTTCGGATACTTGGTCTGTTCTCCGGTAAAATCTCCCTTCTTTATTGTTCTTCATTTGCTCGGCTGGGGAAACCATGTTCGGTTAGTTCGGGAAGCTACCCAGAGGCGGTTGTTGCAGAACATTCCAGAAGCTACCGATGATAAGCATGCTTGCCTTTCTGATAATTGATGGGACATCTCTGCACGATGTGACATCTCTGACATTGACAAACTTGGCTCTGCATTGCCCAAGGGCGGCGTTCATTAAATGCTCCTGACACGTGACGTCATCCGAGCGTAGCAACACGCGTGCAGTTCACTCCCATCTTGTTCAACACTCCATATCCTTGCCTATAAATAGCAAAGTCCCTCTTCTAGGGCAGAGGTCAGACAACTCTCTCACCTAGCATATTCTTTACAAATCTTTATCTACTTCTTCTTCCTCCATATTCTGACTAGATCGTCGGAGTTTTTACCCGGAGGAACACCCCCCTCCGGTTTGCAGGTACACGACGTTCCACCCCGTTCAACGACGAGAAGGTTCAAAAGGCTCAAGGATAAATCAGCCCCCATGTAGACACCCCAATCTGGGCTTCCAGATTAGTTTACTTACGGTTTCTGATTCCCTGATGATGAAACGGATCAAGAA
>JAOTQK010000018.1:7466252-7485333 GCA_025642025.1 Rhododendron ferrugineum | reverse complement strand
TTACATTATTTTTGAGTTTGAAAATGTGAAATAAGCTGCTTATTTTTTAAGAAGGTTTCTGGAACGGAGCCTTAAATAAAGGAAAATTCTAAAATCAGCCCAATGGGCTGACGATAGTGAGTGAGTGAATGTGTATTAAAGGGTATAAAAAGTACACAGAAATACGTGTTTTTCTTGCCTTTTAGTGTGTTTACTGGGCTGACAATAGCAAGACCGTTAAATAAAAGAGAGAAAATAAAAAGGGCCGTACGGGTCTGTCTGTCAGAAAGCCGCATGACCATCTCCTACCACCGCAAACGGGAGGAGAACGATCCTCTACTTTTCTGGAGACTCGAGCCTCGAGAATTGTTAATCACGCTCTGATCATGCGGCCGCGTTTCATCCACCTGACTTTGGGGTGGTCCTGTCTCCTTAATAATTAAAGATACAGATGCACAAGCCTATAGAACAGATCCTGTTCAAATAAGGTCGTGCCGCTCTATTTCCGATGTTCGCTTCCAAATACTGTCTTCTCTTATCTTGATTTGTCAGATGTGGGAGTGGGACTTCTCTCTTACCATACAGCTGGCAGTAGTAGAAAAGCTTGCGCCAGGACGAGTGTACCGACAATGTGGGGGACCAATAACGACGTTTATCGACGAACAGAAGAAGTCACACCAAAACATTAACACCCCCGTACCTCGAAACTCTTGACGACGTCGCCGCCCCTAACGGACGTCAGTGCCTGTAACGGGCCCGATTCACACGAGTCGTGCGTCAGGATCGGCTCGATCGCCACGTCAGTCACTCACGTGTTTGCTTCGTGATGAAACACCCCAGTACTATATTACTACTCCATATTCGATTTACGCGTGACTACTAAAATAGTACTACTCCTTTGTGAGCGATTGATTGGATTTAGTGACTGAATTTTTTTAATTTTACTCCATCCGTCCCTAAATAAGTATTCGGCGCGTAAAATTAGGTCTTACAAAAGATGCATGTTTTTCATTAAAAAATTTAATTTTCTTTCACAATCTAATAGAACTCGTTACTATCTAATGATTTGTGAAAAAATTTTAATTTTTTTAACAAAACAAATGTATTTTTTTGAAGGCCTAGGTTTACGCATCGGACACTTATTTAGGGACGGAGAGAGTAGCTTTTTTGTAATGAAGGGTGTTTCGGATCAGTTTGTACACACTTTGGAATAATCTCAACAGCTCCTCTTATAGTTGTTTTCACGTTTACGTGTGAGGCGACATGAGGCCAAGAATTGCTGACAGAGAGAATCGAACCTTAAACCTTAAAATAAAGCGAATCTCTAACCCTCAAACCAAGAACGCGTGAGCCTGTTCAGTTTGGGTTTTAAGGGAGATTTTTAAGAGTAATGAGTGAAGAGAGACAGATAGAGAAAAATTATTACGGACCGTGCGCAAAAATTTTGAGACCCCAAACAAACAATCGGAAAGACCATAATACTTGAAAGGTACTTATTAGACTAAATTAATTCCGTTTCTTTAAGACGAGATTTATTCTGTTGGACTGGTGGTTAATAATTTTCTTGATGTTTGGTCAAAACGCTTAATTGCAAAAGCATGGGAAAAAAGAGAGGCCGAAGCTAAACAAATATTTTTAAAAGACCGAAGAAAAATAAGACAAAGACAGGCTAATACCAAAAAACCTGTAACATTACACGAGTCCTACGAGATTCACAGTTTTGGTAAATCTCAACCTATTTCGGTGGCGTCGTTAGAAATTTGTATCTGTGGGGACACAATCCAACACATGCGAGTGTATTGTAGGAAAAAAATATCTATCTCGTTTAAGAATCTAACACACTTTGATTATCTTTTGAACTATTTTTTCAAGATCCCTATTAATTAAAGAGTTTCACTATCATATTATCTTAAAGTAGCAACGAAAAAAAAATTTAAAAATTATATAATTCAAACAAATTTATAGTTTCCATAATTTTTTATTTCTAGTAAATTTAGTTTCCATAATTATTTGCACAAGCAAAATAATTCTATTTTTAGTTTTATACAAATCACCTTCAAGGCTTCAATTAAAGAGAGAGGAGTTATTGGTAAATTTAAAAAACTAAAAGAGGAATAAGGGAGAAGGGGAAGGTGAAACGAGTCTGGTTTGACTTGCATTTTGTAATGAGATAGTAGTAATTACCAATGTTCTAAAAGTTGTTAGGTGTCAGTCGAGCAGAAAAAGGTCGCCTAGCGCCTAGGCGCCAACTAGTCGGTCGCCTAAGCACCCAAGCGGAGACTAGGCACTAAGTAGTCTGCTGCCTAATCTAGGCGTTGAACCACCACCTAGCGCCTAGACAGGGAGTAATCGGCCTTGACAATCAACTTTTAGAACACTGGTAATTACTATAAATTTGCAAACACGTAGTAGTTTGGAGATGATAGTTCCAATAAATGAAGGCTTGCTTGTGAGTAATTAGTAGTAATTTACAGATTGGGAAATCTTGTAATGCAAGATCCTGCAAAGCACCCTGTAGGGCGCACACGGGCCATCGATTTTAACAATGAATAGTTGGATATAATCCAAGCTTCAACAAATCCTATCCATCCATTGTTTGGATGAAAATCTAAGCCGTTCATTAACAAGATAGTCGGCCAGATTGGCCGCACTACACTTGTAGTGCGGCAGGTGCACTATAGCACACCCGAGTCCGTAATTCACTTGTCTTAAGCACCACCACGTGATGCACCAACACCTTTGTCTATCACATACTCTCTCTGTCCCAATTTAACAATCATTTTTTTGGAGTTCTTGTTACTTTTCAATTAATTATATCTTATAATTATTTTATGTGATTTGGAAAATATTTTATTATAAAACTAATTGAAATTTATCAAATAAGATTTATATTTAATATAAAATTCATTGCTACTATAAAGATATAACTAGTTTTTTATCCAAGAACATCCAATATGTTTTTCTTGTTTGAACGTACTGTACAATTGTAAGGAACAACACCTAATGTGATTGGTTCTTTACTCTCTTTTAAGAGAGAAGTCTTGAGTTCGAGTCTTTATGGAAAAGGAGATTGACTTCCGTTGGAACTACTGAAAAAACTAACCTCTAACATTTTACCAAAAAAGTAATACAGTGTTGTTCCTAAGACATTATTTCTCAAGTGTGAAAAGAAACCAAAGAATACAGTTGGGATCCTGTGCCCCCACTGATTCTTTAACTACCTCCGGCCCCACTGGTCCTTAACTGTCTCCGCCACTGCCTATAACGGTTATCAAACGCCTAAAATATGCATTCCTACGTACGTGTTTTTTTTTTAACACATGACTTTACTAAAGCATTAAATAAAAGTCTTTCCTTATGTTTAATGGTGTCATTTGTTGCTCACCAGCTAAAGATCAAAGTCATCACCCCCTGGTCCATTCTGTTTCTTTTTTCCCTACTTTCTCTCTCTAAACCAAAAAAAACACACCTCACAGTCCTCCACTCCTCTGCCGTTCCGTCGGTTACCCAGATCTCCGGCAATGACCCACTTTTCCGGTAACCTTTATCCACTTTTTCCCCCATCTAATTTGCATTTATTTATTTTCGGGTAATTAATTTGAATTTCTATTGATTTGGGTGAGGTGTAAAGACTTTAGAAAGCAGAAAATTAGAAAAAAGCGGCAGTAACTTCGCAGGAGATCGGAGCTTCTGGTGCGTTTGTTATGGGAAATCTGTTAAAACCAATTTTAAGCCGAAATTCATTTCCAATTATATATTCGGTGAGACTTTTTCGTGATAATCTCGAATGCTTGTGTTCTTTCACCATGAGAGAGCAGCTGGGTATGGGTCTGGTTTGGGAGATCTGTTCTTCATAGCTGTTCTTGGTTTCAGGTTAATGTCGGTTCTCTCCTTTTGAGTATTTTTCCTTCTTTTATTCGCCAACATTATAGTATACATCAACGGAAGTTAGAGGAAAACTAGTGAGTTCATAAACCAAAAGGGATTCACGCCTCTCCGTAGACTCGAACCCGAAACGTCTCTGTTGGATGCCTTGTGAGTTTGGTCATGTCTACTCTTATTTCTAAGTCTTTTTTTCACAACATAATCAAATAGTCCACCGGGCCACGGTTAATGTGCAAAAAGTACGCTTCCATATTAGTTTGCCTCACTCAATTCACTTATTTTTTTATAATATTTTTTATTTCCCGTATTAAGTGAACTTTTTCTCATATCTTTGTCAATTTTAATTTTTTTTTGTTTTGTTCCTCAAAGAACTTTAAAATAATACTGGGTCATTTATGAAAATTACTCTTTCATTTAAGACGAATTACTTTCACTAAATTATGAGGGAAATTTTTTTTTTACACTGAAGAAAAAATGTTGAAACAGTAAGCAATTAAGCAAGTCAAACCAGATGGGCATGAATATTGAATAACGTACAGGACTGAAATGTATGTTGAAGTTCTAATCTTTTGACATTATTTGTAGCAAACACTGCCCAGTGAGCAGTTATAAGGATTACCCTGTTTCGTGTAAGTCGAATAATTCAGATGGGGTGGGTACTGAACAAAAATTAGTAGGTGAAATTTATTCTGTAACTTACTATGTGCAGAGGAATTTGGGACTTTCTGAGCCAGTTTAAAGGAATCAATGCCTAGAAGAGTTGATAAAGCAGGAAAGATTGGATACTTACCAGTTTCTAGAGATGCGGAAATGGATGTCGGCAGGGAAAGCTCAATTCCGAAGCTGAAAGAATTCCAGGTCCAAAGTAGTTGTGTTCCAATGACACCAATGCAGCCCATTGTCCAGAGACCACAGCCAACCGGCACAGAGAGACGAGAAGATCAGCTAGGCCAAGAAAATAAGTTGCCACAAGAAACTCAAGCTCATAGAGTAGCTGCTTATTGTGAGTCGTTGAAATCAATTGACATAGACCAGGGTTTTGCTAATTGGGAGGCAAATTTATCCCGAATTTCCGGCAATGTTCGGTATAGCTCTCAGTTTTTCATGGAGGTGAACAAATTAGAAAGTGGTCCTTTCACAAACCTGAGAACCCTTGAACATCTTGAGAAGAATTCTGCATGTGCACCTCAGAAAGGGAATGTTAATGCAGCAAGCAGTTCTGTCATTCCGGTTGCCGACTCCACTTGTGATGATAATCAATTAGAGGCCACCTCCACAACTTCCTTGGCAGCTAACGAAGGTAACTCACTTGTATCAAACTTGCAGAGCTACAGCAGTCGTGCATTTGGATACCTCAATTTAAGTTTCAAAAGCCAAAACTCAACTTCTGGTTGGATATTGTTTTTCATTGGACTATATTAATTATCTTCACTTGTATTTCCCTAAGAACAATATTTTTCAAAAAAAAAAAAAAAAAAGTTCACATCTTTATGCGAGGTGAATACAGGACTAACAATTTCTGGAGCGTTCTATGTGAGTTATATTGACTATTGGGGTTTTTAGAATTTTGGCTGGATTTTCTATGTCAAAGTTGTACTAAAAGGTAAGTGACTAATGATTTCAAAGTAAATAGGTAAACTTTCACCTGAAAGAGCAGTGTTACTGTTGAAGAGAAGCGCATGTTATTCGACCATTAAGAAAATGTATTTTCAGGCTTATAAAAAAGACGTGTATGCATATTAGAACCGCAACCGTATTCTCTTTCACGTGGGCAATAACTTTTCTGATGCTACCAAATACATCTGATTTTTGTCTCTATTCGTTCCTAAAACTGATATGATATGTAAAATCTGTCTCTTACAGATGAAAATTCTGCTCCTGCTGGACCCACCTATGATCTCAATTCGCCACCTAGAATAATAACATGCTCGAGCTGGAATAGCCCCTCACAGTTTTCACCCATAACACCTGATCAGTCCAATAAATCAGAAAACAAGGAAGCTCATGATATTGCTGTTTTGAACATTGACGAAAGAGCAAATCAGGAAAGGGAGAAGCGAGGGGACAATATTGATACGTCAGAGTTTGAAGTTGAAGAGCTGCCAAAGGATTTGGCTTGTGCTGTTGTTTCCACACAATTGCATGAGAATCACGACCCTGACAAGGCAAGCAACCTTGCAATTGACCTGAACACAACCCCGCAACAGAAAGAAAGAAGAAGAAAACATAGGCCAAAAGTGGTTATAGAAGGCCAGGCAAAAAGGACTCGAAAGCCTGTGTGCCCCGCAAACACCCCGACGGGTAAGAGGAAATATGTCCGGAAAAACAAACTTGACAAAACCCCTAGCACTCCCACTGCAGAGGCAACAAGCAGAACTACTGATATGGAACCTGCGCCACCTGCAGCAAAGCTCTGCAAAAGAAAATTAAATTTTGACTCCGATAGCCAAGTGACGGAAGAAGAATGCTCTTTGTCTAGGCTGCAGTCAAAAACCAATGCAGAATCAGAATCTCATGCACAAAACTTCTATACCAGAGTTGAATCAAATACAAATGAGTATACACGAGTAGGCATTGCCTATGAACCCTCGTATCCCATGACCAAAGTGGTTGAAGATTGCATATCAAACCAAGAAAGAAGAGCACCAAATCCCCAGACCCCTAACAGAACTGACCCGCTTCATGAACATTCCAAGGGCCGTGACCAAGATGCCCCTATAGAAGGAAAATGCCAGATTGTTTTCTCAGATGAAACACATGTTGAACGGGAAAGCATCATACAAGGGATGAGTTATGGGGGAGAACCAGCAAAGGAATTAGAGAGAGGTAATCCACGCATGAGTTATGAGGTGGAACACAGCCGCACAAATGTGATTGGATGTCGTTACAATGCTTTGCACGGATACTGGGCAATGATTCCAGCAGATATGTATAACAATACTGGAATTCCTGGCATGTTTTTCGATGCAAATTACAAGAAAAAGAGAATTGAGAAAGGGCAGAGTTCAACCACATCAAGCACATTGTCTAATGTGACTGTTGCAGAAGGAATACCACAGTCTATGACCAATGCCTGTCCTGCTTGTAGTCTTGAGAATGCTCAATTTATTTCAAGTAGTATCTCAACTAAAACTGCATCGGTCATAGGTGCTCAAGGGAAAGAACAAACTTTTGAATGTCAACTTGCTTTGAACCAGAAAGGAAGGATATCAAAGAAGAGAGCGAAGAATCATAATCCGACAGGCATGTTTGGATCACTGATTGAATTTGTTGAGTGTAGACCCAAGCCAACATTGCCTACTGAAGGAGTCCCCAAAATGGGTGTTATGCAAGGGTATGAAGTTTTCAATCACCCTCCCACATGCATGGATGCACCAATGAAGATGAAAAGGCAAACTAAAAGAAAAGCCAGCTCAGGTACTTCATTTACCATAATGTGCGTTGCATGTGTGTGCAGCATAGTTTTTTGTTTCCATTATGATTGGAGAGGTGACTCCCTTTCTGTTAAAGTGATTACCAAACCAAACCCAACAAACTTAAGCTTTGTGTCCCAAATATTGGGATCGCTATGAATCATTGTGTCCCAATCCATTGGTATTGGCTACATGAATCCTTCGTTTCCATTTTGCTACGTCGAGGGCCATATAAACATTCTTAAAGTAAATTTTTACTTTTTTTCAACCTCGTCCTATGTTAGTTTAGGCCTTCCTCTCTCCCTAGCAATACCATTAATGACAATCTCATCTCTTTTATTAATCGTTGCATCTACTGGTTTTCCGTTGTTTATGTTGCATCAACTTATCCTATGTTTTTACTCCTAAGCATATTCGGCATGTATAATTGTCTCCTTGTCTAAATACCCTGACATGTTTTATAATGATCTTACAGAGGCAATTAAGAGGAAAATCCCATCTCCTGATGAACTTGCTGAGCAGTTAAAGCGTCTAGACATCTCAAATCAAGAGCAGTGTTCCCTTGCTCCTTGTTATTTTAGATATGAAGACCAAAATGCCCTAGTTGTTTATCAAGGACATGGGAGTGTCGTGCCTTTCGAAGGTTCATTTAATCCAGTCCGGAAACGGAAACCGCGACCTAAAGTTGATGTTGATGAAGAGACAAATAGAGTCTGGAAGCTTCTTTTGGAAAATATAAACAGTGAAGGTATCAATGGGACAGATAAAGAGAAAGCAAAATGGTGGGAAGAAGAAAGAAGAGTGTTCAGGGGGCGGGCTGACTCATTTATTGCACGCATGCATCTCATCCAAGGTACCAGTACAAGTATCATCTGTATATACACGCACACATAGCTAGCAGTTATTAGGATTTCAATTGAAAAACAAGTTGCTCAACCGGGGAAAGGTTGTTACTGAATTCCTCATGTGGTCTAAAGACTCTAAACTATACACGCAACAGACCAAGTGGTCCCACGCACACAGAAACAGTTCATGGTCATAGAAGATAACTTCTCAGCTAACTGGTGAGTGGAAAACATCCAAGTGCCACAACCATGGAGAAAAGAGATGAAAGTGTGAAAAGAAGCATACGAACAAGAAACCTAATTCACTGATACTGCCCTAGTACTATTTTGATTTAGAGAAACAGTGAATTCGGGAACTCAAGGAATATGCAGTGAGAGAGTTATAGTTCCACTTATCATTATACTCCTAGTCAACAAAACCTTGGTTTCCTTGAAGAAGAGAGATAAGAAATTTCCTAATGATGGCTTCCTTCGTTTCATATGTTTCTTTTCTTTTCTTCTATTTTTTTAGTTTCTAGTATTCTTTCTTTACCCAATTTTTGCGACAAATAAATCGTAGATTACCGTCGAAGACAAGAAGTGAGAGCACCCAAAAACTTGGAGCATCTCTAATTACTGGGTAAATCAAATCCTAAATAGGAGCAACTAGCTTACCAGAGCCAGGTAAAGGAACATAAAACGTAAGAGGTTTTTGAAACTATAGGCCTATGTAGAGCTACAGCTAATGCCATGTGTGGGGTGGTGTTCAATCTGGACCTCCAAGCTCTCTCCTTCCCCCTTCACCTAGCCCTGCACAAAGAGCAACCTGTTAGTGCCTTGCCGGCTGAAAGTGGATGGAAGGCACTCCAATGCTTAAGTCAGTCCTGAGCTCAGAAGAGAGAAGGCACAGAACTTTAGTTAGGAGAAGAAGGCATACCATTTTAGGGTTGATCGTGATCTATTTATAGGAGCGTCTTGCCTTGGGGACCAAGATGGCTCGTGCCGGTTGCTTGCCTTGGTGACGTCACCGCCGACAACCACCTTCTGACTCAACGCCGCGCACAACGATCGCCAGGTGCTGTGCTGCGGCAAAAGAGGGGACTGGTCTGTGTGGCGAATCTTGAAAGGGTCCATGTGGCCAAACCATACGACTGTGGGGCCTCAACGCAGCGAGACCTGGAGATGACACGTGGCCGAACCGTACTCTGGGGCGAACTTCGTGGTGCGGTACGTTGTAGGGTTGTACGATAGCATACATGGCATGACCGGAGTGGTGCCATATGGACTAACCGAACCGCATGGGAGCGACATTCTTCTGACAAAGAGCCCTATTGCCGTCCGCTGGCAGACCCTTCCCCCGAAGTCTTCGGCCGGCTCACCAAACCCACGGTTCGGTATCCCGCCTGATCATTGGTGGGCTCTGGACATCCAGTTGATCGGGCTGATTGGCTCCAATGGGTTGACCCGCAATCCGGCTCACTACACCATGCCTGGTATGGAGCTGTATTAGACCTGAAGGATAGCCAACCAATAAGCAACTCAGGGGGTAAAAGATTTGTAAAATATTTGCTCAGGCAAACTTATTACTAGCCAGAAAGCCTCAATAACTGATTACCCAGTATATCATTCCTCAAAAAACCTTTATTAAGAAACCTATCCACTTACCTGAACAATAAAAGATTCCAAACTGAAGTTTTTTTTAAAAAAACACTCCTTACCTCCAGAAACATTTAGGGCATCCTCTTGCTTTTCTCCAACCTCTAGGATGATAGAAATATTTCTGTTCATGCTAGTTATTGTTAAACTTACAGTGCGATGCAATGGTATGCAGGAGATAGACGTTTCTCTCCATGGAAAGGTTCTGTTTTGGATTCAGTGATTGGAGTTTTCCTCACTCAAAACGTCTCAGACCATCTTTCTAGGTGAACTGGATTTTATAAACAAATAGCGATTATAAAACAATTTGCACTAGAAATCTTAATCTACTTCTTTTTGCAGTTCTGCCTTTATGTCTCTTGCTGCACATTTTCCCCTCAAATCAAAGAGCAATGAAAGGCCATGCTCTGTCGAGACAAGTGTATTGGACAAAGATAAAGAAGTGTGTAGAATGGATCCAGAGGATACCATGAAATGGCAATGGCATGAAGAGAAGTCAAACCAGCCTGCCTCCAACAGGAGTTCCGTAACATCCCATGAGACGGATTATTTTCCAGAAAAAGTAGTTGCCAACAGCAATGAATCTCTTGGAAGCAGCATGGATGGTGAAAAGTCAGTCGATAATTTGGAATGTAAAACCTCAGACATTTCTAGAGATGGTCTACAGATATACGATGAATCAACAACAGACAGGAAAGTGATTCAGCTCATACAAGATGTGGCAAGTTCCACAGGAGATAATAGAGAAGTTGATGATGTACTTTCTTCTCAGTATTCCAGCAGTTCCTCTCCAAATTCTGTGAACTCGTCAATGGGTCAAACTGCTGAGAGAATAGGATCATTCTTTCATGACAACTCAGAAGCAGCAGATCGAACATTGAGGCAAAACCCCAAAATTGTTGCTGGCTCTTCTTTTATGGAGCTATTAAGAAGGCAAGAAGAAGGAATTCACAATCACAAAACTGGAAATGTATCGCCTTGTGAAGCAAATGGGTACTCCTGTACAGAAAATTATAAACAAAATCAAATAGTTCAGCAAGTTCAGGAGTTGCCAAACCTTTCAAGAGAGACCTTGGATGCCACAGAGAGCACCAGCATAACTAGTAAACCGAAAAACACTGAGCATAAGGAAGTTGATCCATGTGTGGTAGACCGTGGATATGTTCCTGATATAGCAATAAGTGGAAAGAGTTCTGATAGTTCCAGCGTGAAGAGCGTAAGGATTGGAGAGCAGAAACAGAACACAGAAGACTGGGATAGCTTAAGATTGCAGGCGCTAGCCGAAGGTAAAAGGACAGAAAGAACTACCAACACAATGGACTCGGTGGACTGGGAAGCAGTGCGGTGTGCAGATGTTAGCGAAATTGCTTACACCATCAGAGAAAGAGGAATGAACAACAGGCTAGCAGAGAGAATTAAGGTACATATATGTCAGTTGACAGCAGATAATCAAGTATCCGACCATTTTTGTTGCGAATATGTTGGGAGAATCTAACATAGGAAAGCCATCTAACTGATAATGATTGAGCAACTGCAGGATTTCCTGAACCGGCTAGTCCAAGACCATGGAAGCATTGATCTTGAATGGCTAAGAGATGTCCCACCTGACAAAGCGAAGTAAGCCTAGTGAAGGACTTTATATTACTGACTTACTGTCTACAATGCAACTGTCCAAAAGTTAGCAAGGTCATATTGGTGTGATTACAATATTAATGAATGGAAAAATTAGTTTCAGGTTTCCTAGATGGCAAAATGATTAAAAACAATTTCTTACAAAAAAATTGTGATGGCAGAGAGTATTTGTTAAGCGTAAGAGGGTTGGGTTTGAAAAGCGTGGAGTGTGTCCGGCTTTTGACACTTCATCATCTTGCTTTCCCGGTAAGTTGCAAATTTATGTACTTGACATCTCATATAACATACATAAATCTGATAATGAAGAAGTTTGATACTTGTACATCTGCAATAAGGTCGACACAAATGTTGGAAGAATAGCTGTAAGACTTGGATGGGTACCCCTTCAGCCACTGCCAGAATCACTTCAGCTGCATCTACTAGAACTGTAAGTATGAACTGCCAAGGGATTTACAGCACTGAAATTATTCAATAACAATAGAAAAGCTGATGTTGTTGTTCCTACATAGGTACCCGGTGTTGGAATCAATTCAGAGATATCTTTGGCCACGACTTTGCAAGCTTGACCAAAGAACATTGTAAAGACTTTTCTGATTAAACATAATAACTTATTTAGATTTCTGGTTACATCGTGCAATAATGCTATTTTAGTTGTATGACTTGGCTGAAATGTCATTAATTTTTGTTCACATCGTGCAATAATGCTATTTTGCCACAGGTATACGCTACATTATCAGATGATAACTTTTGGAAAGGTATGTAGTATACCCCGGGAAATATCCCACTGATTACCCCTCAGTTGATGATTAATTGCACACAGGGTGAATAGGCATTCATGAAATTTGTTGCAGGTTTTCTGTACAAAAAGCAAACCAAATTGCAATGCTTGTCCGCTGAGAGGAGAATGTCGTCACTTTGCAAGTGCATTTGCCAGGTTTGCCCATCATTTGTCATGAATCTCCACCTAAACCCCCACTAAGCCAATTATCTGTATACCCAGTTGGAAAATTCTGTTTGAGCACGAACAGCATGGCTGCATGGGAGATGAAAAATTACTAGTATGTTGATGAAACAAGGGATTTTTACCACTAGGTACAGAAAACCACATCTTAATTCCCATTAAGGTAAGATGGAATACTTAATTACCACTAGGTCCACTTTTTGCAAAATACATTTACCATTAAAATAAGTGCCACCCTAGGATTTTAGGGTACCCTAGGGTTTAAGTTTAGGCGCTTTCATAGAGCCCTAGGGTTTAGGTTTAGGCACTTTTATAGGGGTTTTAGGGTGCACTTTCCAATCATAGGGTTTTAACGATTTAAGCACTTTCATAGGGTACAGGGTTTAGGCATTTTCATAAGGTACCTTAGGGTTTAGGCACTTTCAGGGTTTAGCGTTTTAGGCACTTTCATAGGGTTTTACTGTTTCATTAATTGGAGGTGACCTGATGGGAATTACTTTTATTTTCTGTACCTAGTGGTAAAAAGCCCATGAAACAAACACATAGTTGTTGCAGGTGCAAAATACAAATTGAATGCTCATAGAGACTCATACATTAATATATATATATATATATATCCACACATGCATTTACGTCTTCGCAGGTGTGTATGTGTATGTACAAGTTCGGATATAAGAGATAAATATACGCAAGAAAAGCAACTGCAACGTTTGAATTGTGTTTTTATGCAGATCATGTCATATTTATATTCAAAGTCAATATACTCCTTGTGTCCCATATTGTTAGCCCGCTATTCCATTTTGGACATCCAAAAATATTATTTCTTTTTGAAAACCCAAAGAAAAAATTCTTTAGATTTCCCCAAACGAACCCTCCTAAATTACTAAAAGTAGTTTTAGAAGAAGAGAATAAGGGGTAATGTTGTAAATCTAATTATACTCCCCTTAAAAAGTTGAGTTCCCTGTACTAGCAGCATAGGACGGAGGGAGTACTTTTTTGGCAGGCAATTATCAAGGTATTGGAAATTCACTACTTCATTCTGGGTACACAAACATGATTTTCCTTCTGGGTATCTAAATAATGCATGTTAGCTTAGTGCACCAAAAGTTCAATATGGTGTCCCAAAAACAAATCCAAAAGAGTTTACATTATACTAAATGACACAGCAATGAACCATGTTGAATGCAGTGCAAGGCTTGCCCTCCCTGGGCTAGAAGAGAAAAGTATAGTGAGTGCAACTGAAAGCAAAGCAGCTAGTCAAATCCCGGTGGAAGTTATCAAACCATTGCCGCTACCTCTACCTCAAGCTAATCGACAATTGCAAGTACATTCTCAAATCAACAACTGTGAGCCTATTGTTGAAATGCCAGCATCACCGGAGCCTACCATTGAAGTCCCTGCAACACCAGAGACGGAAGTACTAGAAAGAGACATCGAGGATGCATTCTATGAAGACCCTGAGGAAATTCCTATGATCAAACTCAATATTGAAGAGTTCACTCAAAATTTGCAACACTACATGCAACAGAACCTGGAACTTTGTGAGGGAGACATCTCAAAGGCTTTAGTAGCTCTAACACCAGAAGCTGCTTCAATTCCAGTGCCTAAACTTAAGTATATCAACCGTCTAAGAACTGAGCACCAAGTGTAAGTAGCCACTTCTTGCATCTCCGAACAATTGACAAAGCATTCAAGCTATCACCGGTCACATTATGCTTTACTGAGAGATTAAGATTCCTCTTAGACACATAAAAGGAAAGCATCACTGGTCATGAGAGTCTGAGATAATAACTATTCAAGCTAACCAAAAGCCTTTGGATAGTACAAGAGACCTAATATGAACAAAAACCAAGTCATTTTCTAAGCTATAGTCTGTAGACGAGCCACGAGGAGAACTTTCTTTTACAGTGAGGAGAGGAAGTCCCAAAATAGAATAAGTTATTGGGAAATCAAACTTATCCTTTCCCTGACATTTAATGAGTGCTGATCCTTGCTAACTTATATCAATTGCCTATCCTACATTCTGCAGCTACGAGCTTCCAGATTCGCATCCTCTACTTGAAGGGGTTAGTATTAACTCCATATACATCAAAGATAGCATGAAATATATATTTTTGACTCTTACATGTTTAGATGCACACTCTAATTAAATGAACTTGCTAAAATTACAGTTGGACAATCGAGAACCAGATGACCCATGCTCATACCTTCTTGCTATATGGACACCTGGTAAGTACAACACAATAGTTAAGGTGGCTCATAACATCGCTAGAACAATGTCAATGCATGATGATCTATCCATAATCTAGAAGACACGAACGTCTACCTCAGCCCTTCTGCAATCTCATTGCGGGACTAAGCAAGAGGTCCATTTTAATCCTGCTCTGATTTTGCTAATTGATTCTACTTTATGTCTAATGTCATGTCAGGTGAAACTGCAAACTCAATTGAACCACCAGAAAAGAGTTGTGGCTCTCAAGAATTTGGTAAGCTATGTGATGAGAATACATGTTTTTCATGCAATAGCACCCGTGAAGCGAACTCTCAAATTGTTCGAGGGACCATTCTGGTGAGATATCCATATCATCAATGTTATTATGAGATTTAAGTGATGAGATTACTTTTTGAACTTCTATCTGATACTTATGATGAACAGATACCATGCCGAACAGCTATGAGAGGAAGTTTTCCACTGAACGGCACATATTTTCAAGTTAATGAGGTAAATTGTGATATATCTCCTCAGCCAATTCAGGACACTTTTCCCGATTAGGCAGTAGTAAAGGAGAATTTCCTATGCAGGTGTTTGCTGACCATGAATCTAGCATTAACCCAATTGACGTTCCGAGGGCTTGGCTATGGAATTTACCAAGACGCACAGTGTTCTTTGGAACCTCTATTCCAACAATATTTAGAGGTAAAATATCATAATTCGTTGTCGACTTGTCACACATGGTTCATTTTCGCAAACTCGTATTCACAACTTTTTCTTGTACATTAGGTCTATCAACGGAAAGCATTCAATACTGCTTTTGGAGAGGTACGTCAGAATGACGATGTTATAGCTTCCACATTGTTTCCATAATTGTCAACATTATTGGCTATATGCAGGATATACCAGTGGAATAGAATAAATTGTGAATATTCTGCAAAAGACGACATAATTGACTTCCACATATGTAATGATTACTGCTCTTCTCTTGTTACCATGACTGTGTTACCGTACGGAATACTGAAATGCTAACAAAGACAAATTTGCCAAATCCAAGTTGCACATGGCTACTCTACCCAAACCAACTAAACAACTCCTAAGAATAAATTTTCTGCCCAACAGCATAAAAACAGCTGAACATTCTAGGTGAGGACTGAGGACCCTGGGATCCTTTGATTGATGTGGCTCATTTAGCAGGCAAGGAACCAGTGACATTTTGATGGCTTGTAGTGTCCTTTGGGTAAACTTAGAGACTTCTGTTCTATAGCAGGAGGTAAGAGAGCGTAACCCCTCTCGTGACAATTTCTGATACTTTAAGAGTTATTTTGCAGACGGATTCCCACAATGACTTTGTTCAGATCATAATTGTTTTGGTTGTAGAAGAAGAAAGGGGGAAAAAATGGCAAGAAACCTAACTCAACTACCAATGTCCTTGTTAGAGTGTCCCCAGGGGGTGAAGGATTTATCTTAGTAATAACGTGGTGCATAGACAAGAAACTACATGGAGCCTAGAGATTCTGAGGCTCTAGAGACCCAAATACCCTATTAACCAGAAAGCAAAAGTTTCACAAGCATATAGTTTGTAGTTCAAAAATCTCCCAAAACAACCATAACTAGTTAATTGGTTTATAGAAAGGAACTAACATGACCTACTGTGCATATGACAGTTCTTTTTTATTTGGTAGCAGATATAACTTGCTAATTGTTTTCTGCAGGGTTTGTTTGCGTAAGGGGATTTGAGCGGAAGACACGAGCACCCCGTCCTCTCTTGGCAAGATTACACTTTCCTGCTAGCAAATTAAAAGGGACTAAAGGTGACACTAATGTCAAGCAGGTATGATGAACTCGCTCTGGTTGGCGCCTGGTCCAAACTGTCCAAACAAGAATATGGAAAGCTGCTCAAACCAACATTTAGTGGCATGGCACTCAACAAGAGTGGCTTGATGTAACAGGGCAAAGGATAATTGGCTAACTTAGTAACTTGTATTACTGATGAATGGGCATCCAGTATTACTGATGAATGGGCATCCAGTCTGTGAATAATATAATTATAGTTATCTAATCCATGCTCAGAGCTGGGAATTTTTTTAAATTATCATCAAAACAACACCAGGAAATTCTGCATTTTATTTCTCTTTCAGCCAGGCAACTAAGTTTCCTAGTGTCTTCTCTTTTAATAAAACCAAAGAACTGGAACAAACATTTGAAACCTGGGCCTAAGATGATTATGGTAGAGCACTTAGCTGCTCAAGGAACTAAACTCCAAACTCCATTACTACATATCTAGATCTAGTTCTGCGCATACACATAATGGTAACATGACTTTGCTGTATTTTTCATACTTAAACACCCCCTTAAAGAGACTCCCTGACAGTTTCCTTGTTATGAACAAACAAACTAATAAGGAAGCGCAAAGTGCAAAAAGTCGAGGAGCTACTGAACTCGTCAACAAAAGAGAAGAAAAGTGGAAGCACCCTAATGATATGAAAAGTGGAAGCACCCTAATGATATGACCGATTAATGATTAGCTCTTGGAGGATATTAAGAGGGTGATTGCGAATGCAAAATTTGTGCAGAATTGGAAATCTCATCTAGGGTCTTTGCTCCTCTTTGATGGCTCCTCTCTGATTCTGTAGGGTTGCGGTTAGGGTTGTGGTTGGCATTGGTTGTATTGGCTGCTAGTTGTATTTCTCTTGTTTTGATCTGCTGATTTGTGATCTGGTTTCTTTGTTTTTCGGTCTTGGTTGTTTTGACAGTGAACTAATTTAGCAACCAAAAATAAAAACAGAAAACAGAACCAGCTTTGCTATGTTACCTCCATTTTATATAAGACGAGAAAGATGGAAGTTAGAATGGTGTTTATATCTATACTTTCGGTTATGGAAATACCTGACCGATTACAACCAAAATCCCAGAAACAAGTCGAACAGAAAACTAACAAGTATAGTGTAGTATATTGCGCTATTTGGGCTCAACATTTCACTTGTTTGCAAGTAAAACTACTGCAAAGCAAACTCCTTCAACTAGTTAAGATGGGTAACATATGAAGGAGTAATCAACCTATGCAAATGAGGCAAAATGACATATGGTCACAGTAGGAAATAAGATGCAAACCAACGTCATTGCGCAAATGAATGCCGTTTGCTCCACAGTGAAAGAACATTATACCAATCATGTAAACGGCTAAGTTTTCCTACTCAAATATCGTATCGATGGTAATGAAATCCGAATATATAGCCCTAAACGTCGAGAATTCACCAAACCAATTCGTCTAATTGCAAATTTTCTGATACGACTGCAATCCAAGTACAGAAACAGCATCAGTTGCATCAGAATAAAAACGAAACGAAGCACAATTAGGCAAACACTGCCGTAAAAGAATCGAAAATTAATTGCGTGTTTAACCTAGATCTCCACAATCTTAATATGGTTGTTTTGGATTGAAAAAACGCACCTATTGAAATCGGATGGAACGGGGAACTACCAAGTGAGCCGCCCGTGGGTACATCTACATACAGCCATACAAAATATACACACACGCGTATGAGCACAAGGAGAGAGAGAGAGAGAGAGAGAGAGGACATTGCTGAGAATTGAGAAAGGTTTGTGTTGTTGAGTGAGTTTGGGTAAAGTTTTTGCCGCCACGCCGCTTTTTCCCGGTTTTGAGTGTTTTTGAAATGTCGCGCGCCAAGGACGTTTTGTTTGGGCCGGATCACTGTTGACCGGCCCGCATCAGTTTATGGGCTGGCCCAATGTTAGTTCCTTTTTCAATTGGCTTTGGCAACATTTTCTGTTTTGTTAATCCTTCTTTATCAGAGATTTATTGAGACTTCTCTTTCGGCTAAATAAGCCGGCTTATTTTTTTGTTCTTATTCAATTTTTTTTGTATTTTTTATTTTTTCTTCATTCTTTTGGAGATTATTGCATCGTCATGACGAAATGAATCTAAAAAGTAAAAAATTATGATCGAAATCCAATTTTTTTTGAATAAAGAAGAAAAATTTGGCTTATTTTTGTCTTTATTCAAAAAAATTATGTTTCGATCGTAATTTTTTTTCTTTTTAGATTTCTCTTGTCATGAAGATACAATAATCCCCAAAAAATTGACGAAAAACTAACAAATACAAAAAAATAAATAAAATGAATAAAGACAACAAAATAATACATATTTGATGGATCTCTTTTTTTTTCTTAATTTTTAGGAATGAGCAAACAATTCATATCATCAAAAGATACAACAGTTTGCAGGGATTTTTTTTTTTTTTTAAAAAAACTATCTAAACTAAAGAGGAGACATAAGGCATGTAAGTTGATTGATCATCTCCTCGCCAACCTCCAAAAAAAACTGTAAAATCACGCACAATTGGACTTGAAAATAAAAGAGCCAAAGGTCGCTTAGCTAAGTCATGAGCTGGTTGAACCCTGTTGCGAGAAACTTTCGCAATCTTGCAAAAGGGTATTATTGCAACAAGTTTTTGTCCAAAGCCTTAGAACTCGATCCCTCCCATCTGCAATACGG
>JAOTQK010000018.1:7347554-7358162 GCA_025642025.1 Rhododendron ferrugineum | reverse complement strand
GTGAGATGGAGGAAGAAGGAGATACATATATACATATATTGATACCTTAAACGATATTTTTAGCCTTGGCATGCATTTTCCATCCAAAACATGAATGGAAAGTGAGAATTGTCCTTAGTAAGTAACGATTGATTAGTTTAAGGGGGCAAGTGTATACAATTGATAGTTTAAAGATGAAGTAAACATAGTTCAAGGAGCAAGTACATATGTTATCCTTAGTTCTATTTGCACAAAGGATAAAGGCCACTTCTGATACTTAGAGGTCCACATTGGGTAACATTAGCGAATCTCATTAATAGCCCTAACGGTAAATTAACAGGAGGGATGTTTGTGAATATCATTAGGAAAATAAGGAAGGAAATCGTAATTTAAAACAAAGAGGAGGCCAATGTAATTAACCCAATAAAAGATGATCAATGACTGGTGATAATGGAGGGACTTTCATTCATCGATATTCTTTGTGGGATATGCACCTTCTATCATGGATTCTGACCCCACGCTTGAAAACGAAACCTACCAGAACCTAAGGGTCCAATAATTACACTACGAATGAAGTGGGAAACCAATTCGTTGGACTCAAAAAGAGTGGAGGGAGGATATATAGTCATCCGCTCCAATTTAATAGTTCCCCGTTATATTTTAACTAGATAAAAAATTAGTTATATCTTTAAATCGGTAGTAAAATTTGTATCCAATATGAATCTTATTTGATAGATCTCGATTAATTTTATAGTTCAATGTTTTCAAAATCACTTTAAACATTATAAATTATAAGATATAAACAAATGAAAGATGACACGAACTCTAAAAAAAGACAGTTAAATTAAGACGAAGAAGCATATACTACTAGTAGTCAAAGAGGACATGATTGGTGGCCGGAAAACACCGGCCCGGCAGCCGGAGAGGGTTGCCAACCAGGCCTACGCCTTTTTTTTGATTTAAAAGTTGTCTTATCTTTATATGGGAGTGAGTTGTCACCCTTAAAAAGCTTAATCATGGAATATTAGAAAGTTGTAGTAAAGCTTTGATTTGATTAGTACTAATCTAAAAGATACTCCTTCCTTTTTGACAAATTAAAGAATTGAATTCGAATTGTACGTCAAGTCCTAACTAAAGTGGGCAGGTGTCAATCACACATCCGAGCTCCGAGTTTCTAAAAGAGGGACCGGGGTGCGTGCTGCCTCGCCGAGTGCAGTCCGCTCCAGTCTCACTTCGATTGATCAAGAATATTCACTTTGTAGAGTTCGTTGAATAGAACTAGTATGCAAAAAAATCAACTTGATCAGATATCATGAGATGCCTGATCGAAACACTTTATCTTTAAAAGAATTGATCTGAAACACTAAATCAAACCCACTAGAGCCCATTATTTCCAAGTTAATATGTGTTCAGTGAGACATCTAATAATATCCGATCGAGTTGATTTTTTTTCAAACTTTCTGTACTCAACGAGCTCTGCATACTCGATCAATCGAAATGAAATCAAAGTGGCCCCCACTTGGCAGGGCAACACGCACCCTAGCGCCCTAAAAGAGAGGGGTTAAGAATTGCCTTGGAGACATCTGGATTGATTTCTTCAAAATAAACTTCAAAGACTATGGTAGTATCCATGCATGGCGAAAGGGAGACAAATAGAATTTCTTACATGGTGAAGAAAAATTTTACTCGGCACTCTTCCTTAATTATCTTTTTATATATGCACAGGTTGCTTGGAGAATAGCCTCTTTTTGACACGAGAAGCTAAGAAACCATTTAAGGAGAGACATGTGGCGTCCAGAGGTTACTCCCCCGTCCTGGAATAGGAATCAGAGGGGCGTGCAACTGTGCCCATCTCACCATCCGTCTCGGTAATCAATGGTCCTGAAAGAGCTCTTTTAAAATCCGGACCGTCTAAATCACTTTTGGACGGTGAAATCGAGGCGCTGCGGCTGCACGCTGCTGTGATTTGCTCATAGCAGCCCCCCTCGCTTCGCCTGGAATATAGGTCAAGAAGACAAAGGTTTTATCACGAGGCGGCGATCGTGGTTTTATCATGGTACTGGAGAGGCTTGGTTGGGAATTTTACGGTGGTGGGGCTTGGTTGGGTTGCGAGATGTTTGCACCTAAAGTCTCTCGGGGCGTTTTTGGGATCGGCTACATACTGCGGGTTCACGGCGATCCTCGTAGCGGAGGTGGCGGCATTTCGGATTCAATCAGGTGTAGGGTTTTGGATGGCAGGCATCTGTGGGGTTGTTGTAGGGTTTTGTTGGTTTTTGACCAATGTTTAGGTCTCGAGTAGCTGTGAAGATTGTAATTTTCATTTTCATTTGCCCTTATTTTTATAATCTTTGTAATTTTTGAATTTTGAGATTAATAAAAAAAAATTCTGAAAAAAAAAAGGATAGTTTTTCCTTATTGGATTTGGATATGGGTCCTCTAAGCTGCACTTACTAATTCTGAGATCCAGGCCAGGTTCAATTTATCTTTAATTGATGAGTCGTGTCAGACTCTCTAACGACATTATGGACCCCATAACAAGACTGGAATTAGACAAGGGTGAGTCTGGTATATTCCATAGTCGTAATCATGTTTTGGGATTTTATAAACCAAAAAAATGATTTGCGCACACATTCCTATTTACGAAAGGCACTCCATTTCATATTTCGAATTATAGGAATCCATGCATAAAATTGTTCTTTTAGGAGAAGTGTTTCAAAAATCATTATTTGGCCACGTTCGTTTTGGGATTTTAGATTTGGATTCGTAAGTAATGGGTGTAAAAAGAAATAGAATAATGAATGAAAATATGGGTAATGTTTGGAGAGAGATAGAAAGAAAAATGAGAGTAATAATTAGAGAAAAATAAAATAATAGTTAAAATTCAAAATCCAAAACCCCAAAACGAACGAGGTCTTAGGGTAACTATTTCTGATGGTTCACATTATTAAAAAAGAAAACCTTTTTGGACAAAAGAAAAGCGTAATGATTACTATTTATTTTCTTATATTTTTTTTTTTGGTTAAAACAATTACTAGGTCTTTTCATATAATTTAGAACACATCCAGAATTCACAAATAGGGCACACAATAATTCAGAGGCAGGGCCGGCCCAATATATTTAAGAGCCCTAGGCCAAATCGTTAAATGGGGCCATATATTTTGACAAATTTAAACAATAGTAAGAGATAATTTCTATATATAAAAATTTTAGATCACATTACCCTTCGAACATGTTTTGGTTGGGTGTTTCCTTGTGTTTTCTTTGACACAAGTTCAAAACTTAGCAGCAATAGATTCCCAAAAGGCTATTGTTTTTTGACAAATAAAAACTTTATAAGAAGTATTCCCTCAGTCACAGTTTAAATGTACCATACGAAAATTCATGCATTTTCAAAGTCTAAGAGTATATATTTTTATATATTATTTTTAAAAATTTGTTACGCCAAATTAAAGTAGACATTGAGTACTTTAATTTGGTGTTAAAAATAAAAATAAAAATAAAAATATTTTTTTTAGAGTTTCAAAATGCACGAATTTTCATATGCGACATTTAAACTGAAACGGAGGAAGTAATAGAGTGGGACTTAAATCCAACCACAACGCTTGGGTTGACGCTCATCATACCACTAAAGACTAAACCAAGGGGACTTAACATACTTTGTATTGCAAACTAATACTAGTATATATAACTACTCTTAACAAGGGTCCCTCTTTTTGGACCAAAATTTGGGACCCCAAGCCGAGGCCTCTTAGACCTTATCCTTGGGCCGGGCCTGTTCAGAGGATACCTTTTATGAATCCAAATTTTCTCCTTACCTGATCCTAGGTGTCACTTTATTCTTCTTCGTCCATCCAGTTACATTCAAACATGTTTTGTAGTGGGCCAAACCAATAGCCCTATCAGGCTTAGCGGATCAGCAGCCCAAGAGGCCGAGAACTTGGGCTGAACAATACACTTTGGGCCGGACTGGATCCGAGAAGGTCCAACCCCACTCAAGATGGAGAGAGTTCGCGCTTTTGTCAGAGAGACTTTTTGGTCAAGTATGTGCCAATCGTGCTTATTTGGAACCAAAGCTGAGTCGCTCTTTATAAATCACATATCTAAACCCTAGAGAGTTACGCCATTCATACTTACTCGAGCTCTGTACATGCATTTCCTCTGTTTGAGTTAAGACTTACTTCACCATCGGGGTACCTCCCGGTCATCACTGACCGGCTAGGCAAATATTGGTGATTTCTACTAGTATCTTGTAGATGGAGCTTCAGGAATGAGGAGCTCCGTTCCAAATCCGAATACAAGATCCATTCTCACATAACCACATAACCACCACCCCAGGCCAACACATCTCATTTGGAATGTTAAGTTTTTGAATTTTTTTTTGTTCCGTTACTATTTATGTCCATATTAAGAGTTTTTTTTGAAGGGTTATATATATTGGCAATTGTTATTTTTATTGGATTTATGTACCCAGGGGTGGAGGTATGTAGGGGCTCGGGGGGATCCCGGCCACAGCTCCGGCTACCCGAGCGTCTGAATTTTAAAAATTTTATTTTATGTATACTTGATTTTAAATATTATTGATAATTATTCGTGTATAGTTACTTATAATCTTAATAATTTTGCTTTGATTTGATAAAAAGCTGGTTATTTTACATTCTCATTTTTCAATTTCTTTCATAAATAAAAAATAAGTACGTGACAGTTGAAATAGCCTACAAAATCAATGTACAAATGTAATGAATTGAAAAACAAAAATCTTATGATATAATAATTATACGTTCCGATAAAAAATATATATCTATTAAGCTGGCCCTATCCGTAACAAAATCCTAGCTCCGCCACTGTATGTATCCAATGGCCAATTTGAGGGTAATTTTTGTGATCTTTGTAAACAAATACTGATCGAATTACCTATCGATTGGCGTTAAAAATTGTGGATTTCTCTTTGGCGGATTTATTTTTATTCTCGTCTTTGGCGGATTTGGATTCGATGTTTTGTGTCTCTACTCTTTAACAGTTGGTGAAGAAAAATCTTACCATTGAACTATCTTTTGTTCTTAAGCCTAATTCTTCTTCTTTTCTTTTCTCTTTTTTAAAAGTAAACCTAGTTCAGTTGGAAATGACTTTTCATTAGATAGTCAATCAGGTTAAATTTCAATAGCTTCGCAAATATACCTTTCTGTATGCATGTCCGGGTGCCCGCTCTTTAGGTGTCAGAGTAGTGTTGTTGCAGTTGGGCCCTGTTAGACAATTTAAATTTGCATACAGGAGCGCAAGCATGAGCGCAAAAGTGTCTTTGGTAAACTTCCAAAACTATCAAAATTCGCGAGAGCGAGAGAACGCATGACATTTTAGTAAAAGATCATCTGACTAAGGTTGGGCCTTTGGTTTTTACTGCTCCCCATTTGGGCTTTTTGGCCCGATTAGCTGATAGAGCTTTATCACTATGCGGCTTCAATGTCTACTCCTCTTCGGCCCGATTAGCATGATAGCTTTATTGGGTTTGTCCTTCTATGGGCCTTTTATAAACTAAAAACGTCCAACTTCTATTTCAGTCCATGAAAATTCTGCAATGGATTGTGGGCTAATTAGGAACTACTTAAAGGAAAAATGACGGCCCAGGATATATTTGGTTAATTAAAACACGTCCTTGGCCGTCATTTTCTCCTACTTAAAATATCTGGGTCATGCCTATTCTTATTTTTTTAAGTATTTATTTTTTGTTTTATGAGACAGATCATTCTCTCACAATAATCACCTTTAATTAAAAAATAGGTACTTATATTAGTTAGTGGAACAAATAAGTCCTGCTATGCAATGGAAGCTGAACTTTGGGCCAAAAAGATGGGCCAGATTTGGCCCTTTCAAAGATTTCCGGATAACAAATCACAGCATTAATACTACTCCATCTGGCCTATTTTGTTTGTTCATTTTTCATATTCGTGCTTTTTTAAAAAAAAATTTATTTCCACTCTCTCCCCCCACCCCACCACTCTCTCTCCTCTTTTGGACGGTCCGGATTGCCGACCCTATCGGCTCTAAAAAATTTCTCCTCTTCTCCCATGGCTCCTGATAGGAGTAGTATTTTGCTAGTAATTAGCCGAAGTTGCAAGGTTCTAGTCACTATGCTTGGTGAGATGATTTGCTCATATCCTCCTCCATGAAGGCCAAGGTTCAAGTCTAACGAGGGGTGGGGTTTGGGATTTCAGGGCTATGGATAGTCTCTAAGCCCCCTCATTGACTAACTTTCCACTAACCCTCACTAACTATAAAAAATGGCAAAAAAAAAATTCCAGCAGTTCATATATCTTTATTTTCAATCTCAAGTTTCTATAGCTCTTTGTTTTCGTTTAAATATTCTACATAATGTTGGATTTATACCACAATTTCGGAAATTAAATTGCTTAATTGGATGGTTTTTCTAAAATTCATGCTTCACAAAACTTACTTGAACTAGAGAAATCACTTTTTGGAGCTTACTTATGCATTATGGATTATGCATTTTCACATTTTCCCTGTTTGGTAGTTGAATTGTACGTAAATTGCATTATATAAAAAATGCATTCTCCAAATTAAATAATGGAGCTGCGATATGAGAAAACCACTTAAAAAGCATTTTCACATTTTCACTTTTTGTCCTCAGCCTTTATTGTGTATGTTTTTTCCTTTGGATTTGGGGTAATTTACGTTTTTATCGTGTAATAATAATATTTTAACAATTGCGATTTCATTTCTTATCTCCTTCACACTATATGATCGTACTTTGTGCAAATAAATAGGAAATGATAAAACAATCTTACGTATTTATTCCTAAATAAGAAAAACATATGTCAACGTATTAGTGAGATCAAAGGACCAGTTAGTTAGTTATTTAAACTAAGAATTACACACACACATGGCTAAAAAGAGTAATTTATCAATAGATTAAAACACTCATACTCATATTTTACAAATGAACTATCAGGGATAATATGATCAAATAACAACTCATCATCTATTCTTCCCATTATACTTCCAAACTCAATTTTTTGCAAAATCCAATCTACAAGAACACTACCACACATGAATATTGAGTTTTCCTTTCCTTCCATGATAATGATATGATCATCAGAAGTTGGTTGGTATCATGCTACTGCTCTTTTGCTGCCTCATTTCAATTCAATAGTTTTAGGAATTATCTTTGGCATTTTATTAGGTTAATTATCTTAAGATGTTTAGTAGTTGGTTTATTTTAGTGACTTACCAGTATCATTTTCTTAGTTTAAGACTTGAGGCATTTGTTGGTATTCTACTCTTAATTAGTTGGTTGATGTTAGTGTGTTTTGGTAATTTGAATGGAATTGGTTTTAATATAAGTTTTCTTTTAATTTATCTTCATAATGTTAAGTACTTTAAATATTTTTTTAAATATGATAGCTTAGTCGAAGGCAAACCATGATTTAAAACCGAAACCGAATCGTATTTTAATGGTTAGGATTGGTTTGGTTGTATACTTTCTATGGGTTGGTTTAGTTCTCCAAATTTATAATCCGTAAGTATTGATTTTAATCTTTTACTATAAAATCAAACCAATCCAAACTATGCTCAGTTGCTCACCCATACTTTACGCCCCTTTACCATAATTTCATTATACTCTTTCTACAGAATTGTTCTCGTCTAACTACGTACATGACAGAAACATGTTAGACAAAAGATCAGTGCGGGGGATAGGATTTTCCAAAAAGGGTGCCGCGGCAGCCACCTCCCCTCTCCTCTCCTCTTATCGGATAGAGTTTTTCTAAAGGGTGCGGCGGCAACCACCTCCACCTCCCCCCAACTCTCATCCCTGCCCCTCCCCCTCTAGTCTTTCCAACGTCATTTAACTGTGTGTGTGCAAGCTGGGTGACCACTCCCGACCGATAAGGAGAAATTTTTCGGTGCCGAGTGGTTATATCCCACGTGATACCCGCTCGGTACGTCCGGATCGTCCAATACACTTTTGAACGACTTGGATTAAAATTCTCTCTCTCCTCTCGCCCCAACACTTTCTCTCTCTTTTTTCTCACCCCAAATTCGAGCCGTCCAAAAATGCAATGGACGGCTCGGATGCGACAACTTGGCACCACATGGTACCCATTCGGCACTGAAATTTTTTCTACCAATAAGAGTCTGATGTGTACTAGTGGAATAAGCTGCAATCTTTTTTCGAATCCAATCGCGGAAAGATGGAGCTATAAAAGTTCAAAAAGTGGGGAGACAAAGGATTCTTTATTTTTTAATTTTCTCTTTTGTTCTCTAACCTCCTTGTTTGGAGCTTTAATAATTTGCTTTTGTTATTTTCGTAATAAACATTCCCAGCGTGGCGGTGTGTCTTTTTTTTGAAAGGCTTTTTTTTTTTGAAAGGCAAGGCGGTGTGTCCTCCTTGCGTGGAGGCAAGGGCGGAACCATAAATTTAATCTATTCTGGTTTAACCAAAAATTTAATAAACTAATATATATATATATATATAGTCCGTCTCCCGTAAGGACCACCTCATTTTAATAAAATGCGGACCTCCCATTTTCCGATCAAATTTTGATGATCCGAGCCGCTTAATGTGTTCAGAACGTGATTTTAAGGGTACCCGTGAGAAATCAGCAAAAAAAAAAAAAGACTGGGAAGGGCTTCATCTGAGCAGTTTTTGTTTATTTTTTATCGAACGGTTCAAATAAAAACTGCTTGGATGAAGCTCTTCCTGGTTTTTTTTTTGCTGATTTCTCGCGAGTACCCTTAAAATCACGTTCTAAACACATTGAGTGGCTTGGATTATCGAAATTCGATCGGAAAATGGGAGAAAATGAGGAGGTCCGCATTTTAACTAAAATGAGGACCCCCTCATGGGAGACTGACTGTGTGTGTATATATATATATATATATATTAATGTCCAACAAATTTGTACATAAATATGAAAATATTCAAAAATAAACAAAAGAAAAGTGCAAAAAATATAAACTATAGAAATTGTACCATATTGAAGTTGTATCATGCATTATTTTAGAGAGTATAAACCATTTATTATCGCATCTGAATCGATATCTAAAACAAGTCTATCTATAAATGAGGTGGGCTAAAATTTATTGGTCTAAACTTTTACATATAATTTTGTTTTTTTCACTTCACCTGGGCCACAACCTAGGTCTCTTAGAGCATCCCCAATGGGGATGTATTTTAGAAGGGGATGAATAGTTATTTTAGATGTAAAAAGTGGTTAAAAGTTAGTTGGATGTAAAATATAACTCACTTCTATCCAATAGTGAGATGTAAAAAAAGGATGGATAATTAACTAACTTTCCCTCCTCAATTTTCCCCAACTTTCTTAACCCTAATTCAAGTACTACTTCCGTTGAAAAATAATTTTGGTATCCGGTAATCGAGGACTTAAAAAAAAAAACTTCCGTCCGAATTTTTTTTACTTCTCAGCCAACGGTCAGATCCTAATAATAATAATAAAAAAAAAACCAACGGTCGGATGAAAAACCCGTTGGCTGAGATAAACCCAACCCAACTTACCTTTCATCTATTCTCTCTCTCTCTCCCTACGAACACAACCAGACCCACCCCCCTCTCCTAAACCAGACGACCTCTCTCTCTCTCTCTCTCTCTCCGAAGATTGGGGAAATCTTGGCTGGGGAAATTGACGAGGGTTTCGGAAGGAGCACAGCCGGCGGAGATGGTGTTCTCCGGACCTGCGTCGTCCATGGATCGTCAAGAATCGGGGTTGGAGACGGTGATCTCCGGTCCTGGAATCAGTTTTCGAGCTTCCGACGTGTTCTTGCAATTCCGGCGTGTTCTTGCAAATTCCGACTGACTTTTCGACGAGATTAGGTAACTCCGGCTCTCTAAAAATCTGGTACAATCAGTTGGTGATGACCTGTCCATTTATAGCTGCAGCCAAAAGAGGATGCAAATATACATCTCCCTTTCCATTTGTGCTATTTTACATCTCCAAAATTTCTATTTTACATCCCCATTGGAGCAATTCTTTTTACATCTGGGTGCTATTATAACTATAGCACCTGGTTTTACATCCCCATTGGGGATGCTCTTAATACATACTTCCGCCCTTGCGTGGAGGTTCGTGGTCCACCCTTTGTGGTGTCTTTTTCCTCCAATATTCATGAAGCCCTTTCTTTTCCTTTTCGAAAGTTTTATTGTACACCAATTTACCTCAATGTGTAATATTTTGTCAATGACGCGATATAGACCTTGTGTCGGTTGAATAAAAAGTTACTATTATCTATCTAAATTCCATCCATTCATGAATTATTCATTTCGGAGCAAAACTATAGTGAACATATTTGGTACGTGATCTAATTTCGTGATCATGTGATGTATTAGGATCTACATTTTTACAGATTGTACTTTGCTACATAATGGAAATGACATATTCTACCAATATATTAATGACACATTAAATTGTACCCAAAATGTTGTCACCAAATATGATCACCTAAGTTTTTTTTAAATAAACACGATGCAAAGCAAAAATATGAGAGAGAGAGAGAGGGTAATACCGCCCACGGCCTCGTGGCAGCTGCGGCACCAAGGACAACTTGCGTTGCAAGCGTGTAGCCCAACGAACTAGTAATTTGGGTTTCAATAAGCGTAAT
>JAOTQK010000018.1:7192479-7206895 GCA_025642025.1 Rhododendron ferrugineum | reverse complement strand
ATCGTGTTTTCTATGAGAAGAAGGGTTTTGAGTTTTGAAGGGCCAAAACGACCGTCGTTTTGGACTTTAATCTGACTCCCCCCCTTTGCGCCTCAAAACAGCGCCGTTTTGGTAAAGAGTTGCACGACCTGCAGGGCTCTCCCCGAATCCCAGAACTCTTCCCTAGAAGACCAAAACTCTTTTCGGGAAGAGTTACTTTAAATCTGGACCGTTGATTAGGATTCCTGGACTCATTGTCCTGGTTCGTATCATATCTAGGCAATTGGGCACGTCTTACTCTTTCTGTGATGTTCATGTTCAGCTTTTTGATGGATGGTAGGAGTAATTTCTACTGTACTAGCTAGCAAACATGCTCGTAGATAGAAGTAAAGTAGATTGGTAATTAAGCAAACGCACCCTTGAAATATCTTTGGGAAAATGACGGCCAAGGACGTGTTTTGATAATTAATATCTGCCAAGGACATTTTCAGTATTAACAAATGTTCTTAACTTGTCCTTGGCGGGTATTAATTATCAAAATACGTTCTGGGCCGTCATTTTCCCAATATCTTTTGATCTTTTTATGGAGGACAAATACCTGATACTTTATCAGAAGGGTATAACAACCACAATTATCGTTCCCAATAGGATCGTATAACCAATTTGGAGGTCTAGCTTCTATATTTTGAACACCAAAATCTTGCGGAGCCAAACTGGCCGAAGGGTGTGCAATTACATTTGAGGTCACCCGCATTCCTGGCCTGCACGCCCGTTGCTGCCCGTTATCTTTCACGACTGCCTCCTCAACCAATTGCTCACGGGCTGCCCGTTACGCTTCACGACTGCCTCCTCATTACCAGTTGCTCGAATAAATTCCTCCGTATCAGTTACTGCCACAGACCTTGGAGGGTGTTCTTGTTTGTTTACCTGTGGAAAAGAGGCTTTTAGTTGTTGCGGAAGTACGTATACAAGATGGCATGAGGTCACGAGTCCAACACCATTTTACGTCAAGAAATATCGATGGCAAAAATTGTCCAACACCTCCGACACCATTTTACGTCAAGAAATATCGATGGCAAAAATTGTCCAACACCTCCGACACCATTTTACGTCAAGAAAGATCGATGGCAAAAATTCTAGCCCTGGCTCACGAACAATTGAAAATGACAGCATGGCTGGATTACAATTTGCTGCCAAATTTGACAGTACTTCACTTTTGAAGCATGGATTGGAGATGCTCTCTTTTTTATTTGTACTGATCTTTTGGGTTCAACTTACCATCAAATCTTTTTCTATTCTGCCCTATCGTTTCCGGATTTGCAAAACCCCATATCAACTGATTTCATTTCTAAGAGGGAAAAAAAAGTCCAGAAAATTGTCTTATTGCCTATTTTGGTTAAATAAGCATAGTGGCTTATTTTTTTTGTTAAGAATTCAAATTTTTATTGCATTTGTTAGTTTTTGTCGATTTTTGTTGTCTTTATTCTAAAAAAATTTGGGTCTCAATCATAATTGTTTACTTTTTAGATTCTTATTGTCATAATGAAACAATAATTCACAAAAAAAAAACTTAATGACAAAAAAATAATTCAAATAACTTATTTAGCCAAACAACTGTGCTATTCACACAGATCGTGCACAGATTTTTGTGTGGGGCCCACTTTGGGTCCCACACAAACAATCCGACCCATTCATTAAATGCAAAACATTTTTTCAAGGGTCTCAATAAAATCAACTCAATTCGATATATATAAGTGCTTAATTCAATCATCTAACTTTTTATTCGGATTTCAGGATAATAAAAAGTTATTACTAGATGATTGGATCGAGCACCTATAGGTATTGGAATGAGCTAATTTTTAACGAGGACCCTTGAAAAAATATTTTGCATTTGATGAACGGCTCGAATTGTTTGTGTGGGATCCGGAGTGGACCCCACATAAAAATCTGTGTGCAATCTGTGTATAGTAAGTCTGTGTCAACAGACTTAGCAATACTCTTACCCCGTTTGATAAACGGATTGGAGGTTGGGATTGGATTACTAAGGTGATGGTATTAGTAATTCTTTGTTTAGTTTCCAAAATTGGGATAAACAATCCGGCCTTTAGGGGTATTAGCAATATCCGTGGGACTTCGTATTAATAGTCCAATCCCAACTCCTTCACATTACCAATCTTTTCTCATTACCAATTTCTTCTATCAATCCAATCCCATTATCTAATCCCATCTCAAACAAACACGATATTAATAATCCTATCATTTAATTTCATCCCAAACAAATATACTGATTATCAATATCTTCTCATTAACAATTTATTCTCATTATCAATTCCAATCATAATCTCATGTACTTACGAATCTCATTCATCTATCAGGGGCTTATTGAAAAGATAATTACCGCTGTATACTCCGTCTGAAACGTTAAACTGATCTCTCCTAAAGCCTTCCTCCTAGGGCTTATTAGTGGGAACTGGTAAGGCTTTTCAACAGCTCCTCTCTCTCTCTCTCACAGTCAACCGTACGGCGATACTCCGACGAGGTACAGACCTCAAACTTGAATCTCTGAACACGGTGACGTATCAGCTGAATCAAATCGTACACCAGATTTATAATTTTCACCCGTATACATTTGTGTGTTCTATAAAGGCGTGTCCGGAAACCGCAATTGTTGCAGCGTTTGTTGTGTTCCTCATGCTTGGTGACTTGTATGAATCGTCATTCACTTCATAGACAAATTAACTCTTGAAATCCATTGGCGGTTTGTGATCTTTCGCTGTATATCATATATATGCTGGTGTTATATTGTTTTTGATAACTCAGGAGTCGGTCCGGGCCAGCTTACGCGCACTTTGACTAATCCTGAGAGCCCAGTCCTACCGCCCACTTGCGGAAAGCTCAATTAAAGCCGAAGCAAAGGTCAGTATGGACTGACCCTAAAGGAGTTCATAGCAAGGTTTCGAACTTGAGACCTTACCTTAGGAGGGAGCAAACCCGTAAGTCCCCGGCTTTGACGAGCAGGCCAACCCCTTGGGGTTATGCTGGTGTTATATATTTCTCAGGTGTCATTGCGTTTTAACTTATTTTGAAATCAGTTCTGTCAGTAGGGTCCTTTTTAGTGTTTCGTTTTTTTATCTGGTCTGAAAATGAATACAATCATTAGCAAAGAGGAGATCAATTATTTTCATGTTCCAATGACCAAAAAATGCCTACCTCTAATTCTCGGGGTTTTTCAACCTTTTAGTTGTACTTAGGGTGCGAAGCGCAAAAGCAAAGGGCGTCGATTATGTGCAGTTAAATATTTTACATCATTGGGAGGCTTTTTATACCTTGAGATTTAATTGTTGAAGCTGATATAGGAATGGTGGATAGGATCAAAAGAGTTAGGAATGTCGCCATGTCGGTTATTGAACGTTTATGGTCTACCATACTTGCAGCCTTCGACTTTCTTCCTCATTTTTGTAGCGGGGTTAGTATACACATGACAATTCACAATTCAAGATTGAAAGGTGATACCATGTCATTGATGACCTCACAATGTCATTTCGGATGCTTTGCTGATACTTGAACTCCCCCACGATTCCAGCCTCCGACCTTCCTCGTTGATCTCTCAAGGTTAATTTGTTATCTGATCTCTGAAAATCATTGTAGAGAAACTCGAAGAAGTTAAATCATTTTTTTAAAATCGTCCTCCACAAAATATTTCACCAATTTTCGCCCCCCGTCATATTCAAATTCTGGTTCTACCCCTGCTTGTAGTTGCACATTAGAGGCTTTTTGCAATCTTTTTGTTCTCCATTTTGAATTTCCTTGTATTCATATTGGTGTTGTAATCTCTGAACTTTGGAAATCTCAAAATAAAAGATGAAGCCATAGGTTTCTTTAAGCTATAGAATGGTGAGATTCCATATGGTGTTAAGTTGTTATTGTCAGCACACTGACCACAGATTCTAGGTGTATGTACGTGGATTAATTGGAGACCTATGTGTCAGCATGTGCTTTGAAGACTAAACATTGCAAGACCAAGCTTTTTGGTATGGTGAGGAGGCTACATCTTGTGCAGAGTTCCTGTGATATAGTGGCCTTCTTTAGGGCAATATAGAGGTTCTTACATCTTAATGGCTTTCAATCGGGATAATGACCTTAATAAATAAATTTGAAAAAGTGGAACCAAAACCATGAAGTTGGGGAAGCTTTGGCCTTACCCCAAGAAATGGAGGGCAATTTATTTGGTTAGATAGAAGTATTGTGACAAAATGCTCACACAAACGCACTGGAGATGTGTATATTTGCTATCATGAAAGTCTACAATGATGCCCCATGTTTGCATTTGTATCTTTAAATCTTCTCAGTCACTTCTACCCTTCCCGAGCATATGATCTGCTTGTGCTGGCAGCTGGGCGCGCGTGCACACATACACAAATACTGGTATTCTAATTAACATAATCTCTGCAGGAGCACACAGCATTTTTTTTGGCGATCTCCCTTGAATAAAAGTGCACAATATGGCTGCTTCAGAAGAGAACAGTGCGCTCTTTCCAATCTTCATCTTGACAATAATGGCTCTGCCATTGGTACCTTACACGATACACAGGTTATTTCGTGCAGCCTCCAAAAAGACGAAGAGCATCCACTGTCCGTGTGCAGTTTGTTTACGCTCTGGCAAGTACCGTAAATCCATATTTAAACGTGTAAGTTTCACATCCAACTCATTATTTGGCTTTGCATCTTTCTGTTATTGTGTGTTTTTCTGGCTTTCATATTCTTTTGGTTCTTATTCAGATATCAAACTTCTCAACGTATAGCAACTTAACGGTTGTGCTGCTTTGGATCGTCATGGTTGGCTTGGTTTACTACATAAAACATGTTAACCATGAGGTAATCAGGGTTTGCTGTGGTAGCAAAGAACTTTAATCATGAATATTCTTTTTATTGGTCAATACTGTGATATTGAGGACTGAATATTGAAAGTTGGTTTTCCCTTAAAAAGAGTGTCTGTGGTGGTCATTCTGTAGTTAAAGTCATTATGCATCTATTTCCTTTATAAGGCTTGGTTTGGTTTGATATACATGTGTACATCTATGTGCACTACTTGGACTAAGAGAAAGAATATTACATCTATGTATATACCTACATGTGTATGTATCCTTTTCTGGTAACATTGATTTTTCACTTTTTTTTTTCTATGCAAATGTTCTTCAATTATATGTTTAAGATCTAAGTGGTTCTGACAGCAATGTCACACATTTATCTAAAATCTGTTCTTGGTTAATTTTCTCCCCGCTTAGGAAAAAAATTGTTGCTTGTCTTGTTATTCTTCAGGTCCAAGTGTTTGAGCCGTTCAGTATTCTTGGGTTAGAACCTGGAGCTTCAGATTCAGAAATAAGGAAGGCATTCCGGAAACTTTCCATCCTATACCATCCTGATAAAAATCCAGATCCAGGTTGAATTCTTTCTATATTAGCTTTTTCCCCTCAACTTGGCTAGAAATTTGATGCTTCTCAGCATTACCACATTCTTATTGAGTATTCTCCCTTTTTCTTAGAGGCCCACAAATATTTTGTGGAATACATATCGAAGGCTCATCAGGCTCTGACAGATCCAATATCACGGGAGAACTTTGAGAAATATGGACATCCAGATGGCAGGCAGGTAGTGTCAATGTTGAGGGGAGAAACTGTGCATTTTCCTTCAGTTTTCTTCTCTACTATGATAGTTGATTTAGAAGAGAGCTAACCTGAATCAGTTTCACCTTGTTGTTTGAGTCAGGGGCTTCAAATGGGAATAGCACTTCCTCAGTTTCTGCTGAACATTGATGGAGCATCCGGTGGCGTACTATTACTTGGGATTGTTGGAGTCTGTATTCTTTTGCCCTTGATTATGGCTGTTATATATTTGTCGAGGTCTTCAAAATATAGTGGAAATTACGTCATGCATCACACGGTGAAAACATATTACTACTTCATGAAGCCTTCCTTAGCCCCGAGGTATACTTTTGGGTTATTTTGTTGGTATTTGCAAGTTGTGACATAGTTTGAATCTTTGTTCTTTAAAAAGCCGACAATTATGATGTCTTTATTGCATGTGTAGCGATAAGTCATCGGAATGACATTGCTATTTAAAATGTTACTTGTAGTTTAAATGTTCATTTTTTCCGTAATGTAGTCATGTAGCAACCGAATTCAGTTGACTCTATAACTCAACATTTATCTTTTTGTTGGTCAAATATTGTGTGTTACTTTTTCATTCCCTTATTCATGTGGTGAAGTACACCTTTATGACTTCACCAACTGTCAAGGAACAAAAAACTGCATTTCCCCCCGCCCCCTCTATAAGTGGCAATGGAGATGATCTTGATGGAATGGAGCCATTTTATTTGTGGCAATGAGCATAATGCATGAATATTTTCCGTTCTGGGTTTTGTCCTAACATCACGTTTGTGGTACAGCAAAGTTATGGATGTTTTCATAAAGGCTGCTGAATACATGGAGATTCCTGTTCGTCGGAGAGATGAGGAACCCCTTCAGAAGCTGTTTTTGTTGGTCAGGAGTGAGTTGAATTTGGACCTTAAAAACATAAAGCAAGAACAAGCCAAGTTTTGGAAGCAACACCCTCCCCTAGTAAAGGTTATATAAGCTTCCTTCTTGTGAGTTCATCAAGTAACATACGTTTTGGCTTATGCTCTACGTTTTGTTTTGGGTACCATATGCTTTATTATCCTGTGCAGGCAGAATTGTTGATTCAAGCCCAATTGACACGTGAGTCAGGAGAATTATCTCCAGCTTTGCTACGTGATTTGAGGCGCATGCTTGAACTTGCACCTCGCCTTCTTGAAGAACTAATGAAGGTACTAACACTGCTGTGGGACGTTAGATCCTGTGTTTTTTTGAAGTCTTGTATAGCTTATGTAGAGTTGCTTCTGAAAAGTTTTCATTTGGTGTGAATTGTTGCTCAAGTTTCTTGCTCTGTAGGATGTGGGTTGATGAATATGTTTTGCAAAATGTAGCAGTGTAAAATTGTTTTTTTCTCCGAGGATTTTTCTGAAAGCCCGATTTATGCATCTAAAACTAGATAAATGCAATATATATATTTATTAAAAAAAAACCAGAAGCTCTCACAGTAAAAAGTCGTTGAATTTGTTTCAAGTGTTATGGTGTTCTATGTGCTGTCTTGTGCCTGATAGAATTTATTTGCCTTCAACAAACAAGTAGTGATGACCCAGCAGTTACTGGTTGGTTGGAGAACCAGTTGCTGGATAAGTGCAAGATTTAAGGGGAAAGGGTACATACGATGTGGCTCAGCGAATTACATTGACCATATATTCATATTGCTCTGTAGTTGGTTGCAATTACCAATTTTCCTGCTACGTGCTAATCCATGGTTTGTTCTCCAATAGGATAGCAGGTTTAAGGACACTGCATGTATACTCGTGTTTGAAATGTAATACTTGTTTTCAAGTCTGTTTTCTCTTTTTCACTAGCATCTCCTTCAAGTTGACATAACGCATGGATACTTCATGCTTGCAGATGGCAATCATACCACACACTTCACAAGGACATGGATGGCTGAGGCCAGCAATCGGGGTGGTTGAGCTTTCTCAAAGTATTGTTCAGGTGTTTTACCAATGAAATCTTGTTCTGTTTATGGTATTAGGCGGGAACTCCTTAAGTCAATTCGCTTTCCAGGGTTTCTCATTCTATTGTTTGCTGTCTTTCTTATTTGTTTTAGCAACAGATGTTTTACCGAAGACATTAAGTGTGTATCTGCACACTGGAATTCTCGTGTCTTATTTTTTCAGTCCAGTTTAAAATCTCTTCTTTGCTTCCTGAGGATTTGCTTTCCGCTGTGTTTGAATGATTGTATTGACATTCTCTTTTTAAGGAATTTGGAGCAATCATTTTGGACATTTCATATGGCTAGACACTAGTTGTAACTCAAGGTTATATTAAATATCTTTGTTTTTTTTGTTCGAGTTTTCTAGCATTTGTTTGCATATCAAGGAAAACTGAGGGGATTATTTTGTTCCATGTGGTGATTCCAACTAGATCCTTGTGTTTGAACCAATTTGTTGTTTACTCCCTGGATTATTCCACCAAATTATTTAGCTTTTTTTTTTATCCATTCCGGCAAACAGGTGTAGTGGTGGGCCCACTGTTTCAGTGGTATTCTGAAAGCAGCCACTTTGTACATGTATTGCCAAAGGTTATGTCTGTCTCCAATCCTCTCCCGCCCGTACCCCCGATGATTGGGAACTAGATGGGTTCTGTTATTGTTGTTGTTATCCATTTAGGCAAACCTTATAGTCATGACTGAGTTTAATCTGAATAAGTGCTGGCCCTAAATCTCATACATTTAGGGTATAGTAACCCTTTATTTCTGAAAATTCAGGCCTCCTATACGGTTGAAAATCTTTATATGCTTAAAAATTGGTAATTAAGGTTTCACTTTAGAATCTTTTTTACACTTCTTTAGTATTGAATATGAGGTTCTTCTTGATTTTGACACTTAACAAATGCCTTTGACCTTGAAATGTTGCAATGCAGGCAGTTCCGCTCAGTGCACGAAAAGCATCTGGAGGGTCCACTGAAGGAGTTGCTCCCTTCCTACAGTTGCCACACTTCAGTGAGGCCGTTGTCAAGAAGATTGCGCGAAAGGTACAAATCATATTGCCCAACAGGGAACTGTCATGTAGTTAGTCTCATCAATTTGACAGCATTATTTTCCCTTCCCTCAATCGGTTGGCTCTTGGCATGTTGACCATGGCATCGATAGCCTGGTTTACGCACCATAGAGGAACACTCATCTCAGTCTTAATGCTGCTTTGTTCTCTGAAGAAAGAGTTTTTGGGTCTGAAGAATCTTCTGGAATCAAACGCGTGCAGTATATTTTGATAGAGTTAGGCGCTGGTTTGTTCAGATCTGTAAAAAGTTGCTCAAACAATTAGTTGGAAAACTGTATGGATGGTCCTAAGACATTTTATGTTGCAAGACTTTAGATTTTATGGGATCATAGACTCATAGACTTCGGAGAAAAGGCAAAACTCTAATTCATAAATGAAGTCAGCAAGCTCAGCAGGGGCGGAGCTGCTATTTGTCAAATGCCTATAACAGTGTTTGGGACACTAAAATGGCAGAGTTCTTAATCTTTGTGGTGGTCTTTGAAACAGTATTCTAATATTTTGAGGGTTAACTGTAGAAACTATCGATAAAAAAAAACCCTAATGCAAGTTTTTTTTTTTCCCAATTCAATGCTCCCTTCGCTCTTTTGCCATTAGTTTACGTTCATACCCTCATTTTCTTCCCCCTCAATTGGTTGCCATCTTATCATTATGATGGACCTGAACATGATATGATCTCTTCAGTCTTCACCTTTTATTACTTGGCTTTCTATTAATGTTTGATTGTTCATTGTTGATACTTGGTGGTAAGTGTTAGTTTTTCGTTATTTAATGCAGAAAGTGCGGTCATTTGAAGACCTTCGAGACATGACCCCACGGGAGCGTGCTGATCTCTTGACTCAGGTCGCCGGTTTCTCTCCTGCTGAATCCGAAGACGTAGAAACGGTCCTCGAAATGATGCCTACCATAACAATGGAAATCACATGCGAGACGGAAGGCGAAGAGGGAATCCAAGAAGGCGACATCGCAACTATGCAAGCCTGGGTCACACTCAAGCGCGGGAATGGCCTCACTGTGGCCCTTCCCCATGCTCCCTACTTCCCCTTCCAGAAGGAGGAAAACTACTGGCTCCTGCTAGCGGACCCCGTGTCCAACGAAGTGTGGGTGTCTCAGAAGATCAGCTTCACAGATGAGGCAACGGCCGTAACTGCCGCGTCGAAAGCCATTCAGGAGTCAAAGGAAGGGTCGGGGACCAATTTGAAGGAGATAAGTTTGGCGGTTAAGGCAGCAGTTGAGAAGGTGAAGGGCGGGTCTAGACTCGTGATGGGGAAATTCCGGGCCCCAGCTGAGGGGAATTACAACTTGACGTGTTACTGCTTGTGCGATTCTTGGATTGGATGTGATTTCAAGATGAGCATGAAGGTGAGGGTTTCGAAACGGAGCAGAGTGGGGATGAGGGGTGGAGCTGGGGTGGTTGTGGAGGAGGGACCAGTTGTGGAGGATGGGGTTGAAGAGGAAGAGGAGGAGGAAGAAGAGGAGTATGATGATTATGAGAGTGAGTATAGTGAGGATGAAGAGGAGGTTAAGGATGTGAAGAAGAGCACAGACGTTATAGCTAATGGTCAAGATAGTGGTTCAGGCTCCGATCGTTCAGGTGGCGAGGAAGATTAAGATCATCTTCTCCTTTCTTTTTCTTTTCTTTTGTTTTTTTGTTTTGCTTGCTTATGGTGATAATGAAATCATTTTTCACCGTGCTAATACGTAGTTACTTTTGCGCAATTACTATACGTCCACAGTTTTAGTTTACATGAGTATGATATGCCCTGTTGAAGTCTACGCAGTATGCAGGGTCAAATTACTGTAGTTTATTTTTGAAATCATTTTTAGATTGCAGGTCATAACTTAAAACTGGAATGTGGAGCTTTGAAGAAGTAAATTACCAACAAAAATTTGCAGAAACAGTTGAATAGAGAAGAAGTTTTTTCATATCAATTTTCATCTTCTGTTTTCTGATGAACTGAGGCTGGACAAAGCCTATGGCACTAATTACTGTAACGGCAAATAAGAAACAAAAAAATTCACAATGGCAAATAATAGTTTGCCTGAGTTCCATAATGATGGTTCTGAGCTCCTGCAAATAATCCCCTGGTCTGTCTTTCGTTATTGATGTACGTATTCTCTAATACATGGAACAAAAGGCAAAACTTACAGCGGATCAAAAAAAAAAAAAAAAAAGGCGGCAAAACTTACCCTTAAAACCCGTATCCATTTCCCCAGAATTATTGTACCCCAAGGAACAATCAACAGTTCATGCTAGCAAAGCAACCAGTGTCACACATCCAGTTAACTCACTTGTGTCTCTTTTGGCTTCGAAGAAATTCGCTCCAGGAATAGATTATTATGTCCTTCAATGGTAGCGGGAGCATGTCCAAACCAGATTTTGCCGATGGACCACAAAACTCGGGAGGCTATTTTGCTAAAATATCAGTATCCCGGACTATTTTCATGGACGGAAGCACAACTGCAGCCACTGCATTGTTCTCTAATCCGCCACCCTCATCAATAATAAGCCTAAGGCCTTCAATGTGAAGCTTCGCATGGTGACCGCTTACCACAATGGTTGGATACTCGGTCAGTTCCTAATATTAACAAACACCACACATCTTAAATTATTTAAAGGACCTTTTTGCCATCATTCATCGGGCTAATTTAAGTCATAGACTCAAAGAAGCCACTTGAACGATTGGGAAATACAAATGAATGTGGCTCAACCAGATCTGCTAGCTAGCATAAAAACTAACAATCTGTTTTCGTATTGTTTGCATTTTCCTTTTATTTGTTTCCCATATTTTGTAATTCCATGTTTTGGAAGAAAATGAATTGAAAAGTTCAAGAGAATGCATCATTTTTTATCACTTTCATTTTTCTGCATTAACGGTTCTAAAAATTTCCAAAAACAGCATTACGAAAAATTCCGAAAAGTGGTTTGCCAAGGAAGCCTTTTTTTTTCCCCTGGAAACACAGAAAAGGAAAACTAATCCAACTAGCACGAGAGAGAGAGAGAGAGAGAGAGAGAGAGAGAGAGAGAGAGATGGTCACCTCTGGGATATCCCATACGTTTTTCTTCCCACTGAGGGCCTCCACCTTAGGCACCCTGGTGTCCCTGGCTTTCAAGAATTTCAGCTGTTCTTCAACAGCTTTCCCTTTCTCCAAGCCAGCATGCACAGCAATCAGTTTACAGTGTTTGATTCCTTCCTCGGTTTCTAAACAGATATCATCCTGAAATGGGTAAGCATCAGTAAACTCCCATACCAATCTTAATATCTTTACGTACCCTCAAATCTACGAACAAGTTGCTAATCACAATAACATTATGTGATTATCACTTCCGACGGGTACCCTTCCAATAATCAGCTACAAGATTTTACTACAAAAAATAAGAATAGCACAATATACAAAAGGTTGACCTCTTCATGGACCCAAACTAGATCAGCAAGAAACTTCTTGTGTTCATCAGGGACTGCCCTTATCAAGTCTGGACACAAAAATCACGGTTAAAATCCAAATCACCACAGCACTACTAAAACGAAGGCCAAACACCCAAATTGAACTCCAAATAAATCAGAAGACGTCATTTGACAATGCAAATACTAAAATTGCATTTGGATCACGGATTAGTGGAGTTATTTATCAAGGCAAAGGAAAATGCTAGAATAACAACAGAAGAACAAACCACTACAATTAAGCACAAAAAGTTGAACAACCAAAAATCACTACTAAATAAAGAAAACCAGCATCAAACATGCAATAAAACTCTTCTTTTTTTGGGTAAGGTAATCCATTTAAGACTAGCATAACCAAAATACAAAAACAAAGGGAGAATCCTTGAGAATCCCTCAAAACAACCAAGATTAAAACAGGGAAGAATACTCCAATGATGATTTCATATTGTTCTGATCTACTTCCAGACCTTCAGAATAGTTCTCTAGTTGAGCAAACCAAAGGGAATGGTAATTGTGTCTAGTCTGAAATCGGGCAGATTCATATTTTGTCAACCACCTATGGATTTCGTGTTCTACCATTTCTTCATAACTAGTTCTACATCTAGGTTTTTACACCATGCGATAGGTTCTACATCTGTATGCTTGTCTAATTATCTTTAACCGGACTTAGACGACAAGTAGGTCTTTTCATAGGATAATAATTTAATCAATCAACAGAACACCATACCAGCAGAACCATGTTGCACCCCGTATGACTCGAATGTCGTGCCGGCATCGTAAATCGAACCCTTGTACTCAGTCCCCTTCACGGCATTAAACCTAACCCTAATCGTCCCAGCCCACCTCCTACCCTGTAAATGCATGTCCTCATAAACCCCTTCCTCCATAAACCACCCTTCTCTCTCCTCGCTCGCCGCGTACTCCCGCCACGTCTCCGAGAACCCCGACCCGTCGCGCGGCGGCGGGAGGACGCCGACGAAGGCCGCGAAGGCGAGGTCGTGGTTGCCGGAGAGGAAGACGTGGGTTTGGTTTGGGTACCTGGAGGGGAGGCCGATGAGGAAGTCGATGACGTGGCGAGTGTCGGGGCCCCGGTCGCAGTAGTCGCCGAGGAAGATGACGAGGGCGGTTTGGAAGTCCGGCGGGGGGATTAGGGTTTCGAGGTTCGACCAGAGGTTTCGGAGCTTGGTTATGTAGCCGTGGATGTCGCCGATGCAGCAGACGGTTCTGGGTTTCGGCGGGTGGTTTGATAGATCGTTTTGGTTTTCCATTTCTCTCTCTCTTTCACTCTCTCTCTCTCCTCAGCGATGATTAGTAATTTCATAAACTTTTTTAAAAAATAAATAGTTTATTTCATATTTTTAAACTTAAAAATAATATAAATAAAAAATAATTTTTTTAATTTTTTTTTGCATCGTGTAAAAGATCTTTCAAATAAGATTCGTATTGCATATTTTTAGATTTTAATAAATTCTTAATTTTTGAGTTTGAAATTGTCATCTTAAAAAATAAAAACTTTTTTTGCGTCTTGGAACGGAGCCCAAGTAGTTTTGTTTGGAATTAAGGAAAAGTGAAAGAAAATGAGAGGGAAATTGGGGGAAAATGAAAGGAAAATTTTATTATTCACAAAACTAGAATTCTTTATTTTGTCTCCTCTTTCTCTCCAATCCAAACAATTGGAGGGAAAAATTTTAACTTCCTTTTCTTTTCTCTCACTTTCCCTAAGTTCTAAACATAGCATATTGCCTAACTGGTTAGAGAAATTGAAAGACAGATTGGATAAACCGGTGGACTAGGAATCTGTTATAATAGAGGCACCAATTTTTTTTTATAACCGTGATATATGAGTTACAATTAAGTACATTCATACCAAAATAATTTTAACGTTCATGATGAAGAAATAATTTTGTATTTTAATAATTAGTTACTTGGATAAACTAGCGCACCTCGGCTATATATGTTAAAACAAAATTATCACATGTTTATCATCTATTTTCCTATTATTAACTCTACTAGTACAAGTTTTGGGCAGGTTCATTTTGAGTATTACACAAATGATCAGAGACATTGGGAGAGTGGGGGGAAACTTGGTTATGCCTGTGGGAGGATATGTCAGAGCAGTGGTGTGGATTGTAAATGACGCTCACAGTGAAAGATTTAAATATACTTAGGGGAGTGAGGGAGACTAAAACACATACGCTTTTTGTTTTTGTTTTTGTTTTGCTTGCTTATGGTGATAGTGAAATCTAATACGTAGTTACTCTTACGCAATTCTCGTACTTCCACAGTTTTAGTTTACACGAGTATGATATACCCTGTTGAA
>JAOTQK010000018.1:7121497-7136367 GCA_025642025.1 Rhododendron ferrugineum | reverse complement strand
CCTCGGGTAAACTCTTTTGGGGTATGATGTACAGTATATTGAGGATTTAAACTATGAAAAGGTATTTATATTTATGTAGAAAATCGAGGGTGTGACATGGTGTAATGTTCTGGATTTCAAAATGGAGCTTCTTACTACCTGCTTTTCATAGGCTAAACTTTACTATTTATAAGGTGTGATTACGCAATCTTTTAGTTCTTTGAAAATCCACTTTATCCGTATACAATCACTCCGTATCAAATTTAAAATGAAAGAGATGCGAGCATTTTACACAATTAATAAATTGGCCAAACTTTAGGCTCTTGCAACGGACACTCTCGAACTCCAATTTGCACGTGGTTTGAACCATTGAAAAGCTTGTCTAGCGTACTTTCTATCCAATTTAGTTTGGTTTCGAACTTATTTATACACTAGAAGATATGACGATTTTACCCTCAACGGCTCGACAAACAAATTATTATGGGAAAACCTTTGAACACACCAACTTTAAACCGGATCGGAACCGATTGTATATCGAGAAAGATGGTATTTAAACTCCTTAAAGTTGGTGGGATCGAAAGATAAAAATAATACATTTTGGTTTATGAAAAGTTGGTCGAAAGTTGACCAAATCAAGGATCGTCGGAGCCACTAAGGCTAAAATACGTTTCCGCGCCCTCCAATTCATTCTAATTTCCATTTGGTACTCACATTCCTAGTTCTACGTTAATCGTTTATTTATTAAGAGTTCTAGTGAGTTCAGTGGGCTTTTCAAACTTCATCAAAGCACACCATAACCACTTAATGATCGGGATTCGCCTAAAATGAATGCCCACGACAAGGCTTTTTCATTTACGAAGCCAAATTTTTGTTTCCATACCCCAAGTATAGCACTTGACCACTAAAACTACTTAGTTCAAGGTTTAGGAAAGAAACACGGAAATAATTCACTTCAAATTCTAGGAGTAATATTTTCGATCTCAAAATGGAGCTTCTTACAGCCTGTTTTTCATATACTAAACTTTACTATTTATAAGGTGTTAATACGCAATCTTTTAGTTCTTTTAAAATCCTCTTTATCCATATACAATAGGTCCTTATCGGATTTAAAATGAAAGAGATGCGAGCATTTTACCAAATTAATTAAGTTTTTGGCACATTGAGGGTAAATTCGTCATATTCATTCATGCAAAAATATATCTTGATCCAAACTACTTGGGTTAGAATCTAGACTCAACAAGCTTTTTAACGGTACAAACCTTACGAAAAACGGAGTTCCAAAGCAGCCGAGGCAAACCCGCGAAGTTTCGTTAAAATTGCATCCTTTTTAATGCGCCACAGGCGCCTTAGATTGCGCCCGGGCGCATCCTCGATATTTCAAAAAATTGGCCGAACTTTGAGGGCTTGCCACGGACACTCTTGAACTCCGATTTGCACGTGATTTGAACCATTGAAAAACTTGTCTGGCGTACTTTCTAACCAATTTAGTTTGGCTCCGAACTTATTCATACATAAAATGATATGTCAATTTTACCCTCTATGACTCGACAAACAAATTATTATGGGAAAATCTTTAATCACACCAACTTTAAACCATATTGCAACCTATTGTATATCGAGAAAGATGGTATTCAAACTCCTTAATGATGGTGGGATCGAAAGATAAAAATAATACATTTTGGTTTATGAAAAGTTGGTCGATAGTAGACAAAATCAAGGATCATCGGAGCCACTAAAGCTGAAACATGTTTCCGCGCCCTCCCATTCATTCTAATTTCCATTCGGTACTCACATTTCTAGTTCTATGGTATTCGTCTTTTTATTAAGAGTTCTAGTGAGTTCAGTGGGCTTTTCAAACTTCATCAAAGCACAAAAAAACCGTTTAATGATCAAGATACGCCTAAAACGTATGCCCAAGACAAGGCTTTTACATTTACGAAACCAAATTTTTCTTTCATTACCCCAACAATATCCCTTGACCACTACAACCAATTATAGGAATTGTTACTGATCTAGGTTTACTTAAGAAACTCTGAAATGATTCGCTTCAGATTCTTGGTGTAATGTTCTGGATTTCAAAATGGAGCTTCTTACTACCTGCTTTTCATAGACTAAACTTTACTATTGATAAGGTGTGATTACGCAATCTTTTAGTTCTTTTAAAATCCTCTTTATCCGTATACAATCGGTCCTTATCATATTTAAAATGAAAAAGATGCGAGCATTTTACACAATTAATAAATTTTTTGGCACAATGAGGGTAAATTCATCATATTCTTTCATGCAAAAATATTTCTTGATCCAAACTATTTGGTTTAGAATCTCGACTCAACAAGATTTTTAACAGTACAAACCTTGCGAAAAATGGAGTTCCGAAGCACCCGAAACAAACCCGCGAAGTTTCGCCAAAATTGCATAGTTTTTAATGCGCCCGAGGCAAAATTTTATGCACCCCAAGCGCTTTACATTGCGCCCGGGTGCATCCTCGATATTTCATAAAATTGGCCAAACTTTGGGCTCTTGCAACGGACACTCTCAAACTCCGGTTTGCACGTGGTTTGAGAGATTGAAAAGCTTGTCTAGCGTACTTTCTATCCAATTTAGTTTGGCTACGAAATTATTTATACACTAAAAGATATGACGATTTTACCGTCAACGGCTCGACAAACAAATAATTATGGGAAAACCTTTGAACACACCAACTTTAAATCGGATTGGAACCAATTGTATATCCAGAAAGATGGTGTGTTTAAACTCCTTAAAAATGGTGGGATAGAAAGATAAAAATAATATATTTTGGTTTATGAAAAGTTGGTCGAAAGTTGACCAAATCAAAGATCGTCGGAGCCACTAAAGCTAAAACAAGTTTCCGCGCACTCCAATTCATTCTAATTTCCATTTGGTACTCACATTCCTAGTTCTATGTTAATCGTTTATTTATTAAGAGTTCTAGTGAGTTCAGTGGGCTTTTCAAACTTCATCAAAGCACACCATAACCACTTAATGATCGGGATTCGCCTAAAACGTATGCCCACGACAAGGCTTTTTCATTTACGAAGCCAATTTTTTGTTTCCATACCCCAAGTATAGCACTTGACCACTAAAACTACTTAGTTAAAGGTTTAGGAAAGAAACTCGGAAATAATTCACTTCCAATTCTAGGAGTAATATTTTCGATCTCAAAATGGAGCTTCTTACTGCCTGCTTTTCATAGACTAAATTTTACTATTTATAAGGTGTTATTACGCAATCTTTTAGTTCTTTTAAAATCCTCTTTATCCGCATACAATAGGTCCTTACCGGATTTAAAATGAAAGAGATGCGAGCATTTTACCAAATTAATTAATTTTTTGGCACATTGAGGGTAAATTCGTCATATTCATTCATGCAAAAATAAATCTTGATGGTGGGAAAATCTTTAAGCACACCAACTTTAAACCATATTGCAACCTATTGTATATCGAGAAAGATGGTATTGAAACTCCTTAATGATGGTGGGATCGAAAGATAAAAATAATAATACATTTTGGTTTATGAAAAGTTTGTTGATAGTACACCAAATCAAGAATCATCGGAGCCACTAAGGCTGAAACACGTTTCCGCGCCCTCCCATTCATTCTAATTTCCATTCGGTACTCACATTCCTAGTTCTATGGTATTCGTTTATTTATTAAGAGTTCTAGTGAGTTCAGTGGGCTTTTCAAACTTCATCAAAGCACAAAAAAACCGTTTAATGATCAAGATACGCCTAAAACGTATGCCCAAGACAAGGCTTTTACATTTACGAAACCAAATTTTTCTTTCCTTACCCCAACAATAGCCCTTGACCACTACAACCAATTATAGGAATTGTTGCTGATCAATGTTTACTTAAGAAACTCGGAAATGATTCGCTTCAAATTCTTGGTGTAATGTTTGGATTTCAAAATGGAGCTTCTTACTACCTGCTTTTCATAGACTAAACTATACTATTTATAAGGTGTGATTACGCAATCTTTTAGTTCTTTGAAAATCCTCTTTATCCGTATACAATCAGTCCTTATCAGATTTAAAATGAAAAAGATGCGAGCATTTTACACAATTAATAAATTTTTTGGCACATTGAGGGTAAATTCGTCATATTCTTTCATGCAAAAATATTTTTTGATTCAAACTACTTGGGTTAGAATCTATACTCAACAAGCTTTTTAACGGTACAAACCTTGCGAAAAACGGAGTTCCAAAGCACCCGAGACAAACCCGCGAAGTTTCGCCAAAACTGCATAGTTTTTAATGCGCCCAGGCGCAAGTGTTTGCGCCCCAGGCGCCTTACATTGAGCCTTACATTGAGCCAGGGCGCATCTTCAATATTTCAAAAAATTGGCCAAACTTTGGGGTCTTGCCACGGACACTCTCGAACTCCGATTTGCACGTGATTTGAACCATTGAAAACCTTGTCTAGCGTTCTTTCTATCCAATTTAGTTTGGCTACGAACTTATTTATACATAAAAAGATATGGTAATTTTACCCTCAACAGCTCGACAAACAAATTATTATGGGAAAACCTTTGAACACACCAACTTTAAACCAGATTCGAACCAACTGTATATCGAGAAAGATGGTATTCAAACTCCTTAAAGATGGTGGGATCGAAAGATAAGAATAATTCATTTTGGTTTATGAAAAGTTGGTCAAAAGTAGACCAAATCAACGATCGTCTGAGCCACTAAGGCTAAAACACGTTTCCGCGCCCTCCCATTTATTCTAATTTCCATTTGGTACTCACATTCCTAGTTCTATGGTATTCGTTTATTTATAAAGAGTTCTAGTGAGTTCAGTGGGCTTTTCAAACTTCATCAAAGCACAAAAAAACCGTTTAATGATCGGGATTCGACTAAAACGTATGCCCAAGACAAGGCTTTTATAGTTACGTAACCAAATTTTTGTTTCCATACCCCAACAATAGAAGTTGACCACTAAAACCATTTAGAGGGAACGTTACTGATCAAGGTTTACGAAAGAAACTCAAAAATGATTCACTTCAAATTCTAGGTGTAATATTCTCGATCTCAAAATGGAGCATCTTACTACCTACTTTTCATCCATTGCATAACATATGGTCAGTCTACTGGAAATTCAGCCAAAGCTCCACTGGTGGTTAATACCGAAAATCGTGATCAGTAATCTAATATCAAATGCCCTGACATTTTTTAAAAGGAATTCAGGAAATTGTGTGTAATATTGTCCTCAATTCATCAAGTCATGCGTCCTTCAATTAAAATATGAAGAAGGATACACTAGCAATAATTTGAGCAAGTGAATTCCATGGAGAACGCTCACATAGAAGATTCACAAATTCTTCAGAGAAAGGAGGTATGTATCAAGAAATTTCAGATAAAGATTTCTCCTAAATACAACAGTGCAGCGATCAAGCACGAATAATACAAGAAAACCTAAGACCAAAACTTAATGATTTTATGGTTTCAGATATTTGCTGTTACAAACCTCGTACCCCTATCAATTACAGGTATAGGGGGTGGGGGGGACTGAGAGCAGACACGTGTGTGGAAGAAAGAACTCCATCTCTCGTTGCAGACAGAAAAATGTACAAATAGAAAGCTACAGACATTTCAGCTCAGTATTCAATATCGTAACAAGAAAGGACTGTTGCACTAAAATTTGAAATTCCATGAGAGGAATAGCCATTCTACAACTTGTGCCCCTGCGATAATGGGGATAGTGCCATCCATTTTAGAGAATCTAGCTCTTTAGCAGTTATAAGTTAAGCTCAACACTAAAATACTAAATAATTGTAAATTCCAATCCCATGATGAAACAGCCATCTCTCATGATTGCATCAATCTTCAAGACATTTTATGAAGGTCTGAGTGACCGATGTATTTTCTGATACCCTGGCTTTTCCATAACATTTCCATACCGAACTTGCATTATAAATTTATAACCAATATACCAGCTACAAGATGGAAGGTAAAATACCTTGAGTGAAAACATTTTTTCTTAGAATAACTCAAATTCCAGATGCTCTCCTGCAGCCCCATACTCCAAATATTTTCTCCCTTTTACAGTTTCAAGATCACAGAACTCAGGCAATTCAGGAGGAACGGCACACCGTATCAGAGCCCAATTCAAGCCATCAAAGAAGGGGTGCCGCTTGATCTCAGCAGCCCCTCTCTCAAATCCCAAGCGATTCTCAGGCTCCTTGACTAACAGCCTTCGGATGAGATCCCTTGCGTGGAAACTAACAAGTGGGCTTTCTGGAAACTTGAGGCACTGTAAAACCACATTAGTTAACGTCTCTTCATTCCCAGAAGCACCTTTAAAAGGTGTCCTCCCATATAAAAGCTCGTATAGAAAGATACCGAATGTCCACCAATCAACGGCACTCCCATGGCCCTCTCCTTTAATGATTTCAGGAGCCAAGTACTCGTGGGTCCCAACAAAGGAGTTGGATCGGGCATCCGTTGGCTCAACTACAAGCTGTGGCAGTGATCTGACCAGGGCTGCCGCCAGGTCAGCTTTTTGTTTCTTTGCCTTTGCAGCAGAAGGTAAAAACCTGGGTCTGAAGCATGCAACTTGACAGGAAGGCTCAATACAAAATGGATCAGTGCAGCTGGACCCTGTACATGGACCTGAAATCTTCGGGGGCTCCATAGCCGACAAAGATGATTTCAGGAGAGTTGGGCTTACAGAGCATCTGAGTGACAGGTCAAAATCCGTAAGCATGATGTGACCATCTTCTCGAACCAGAATGTTTTCTGGCTTCAAATCTCGGTAGATAACTCCAAGCATATGCAAATACTCCAAAGCAAGGAGGACTTCGGCCACGTAAAACCTGCAAATACAAGGAAATGTTTTGAGGATTAAGTTATATGCTAGAAAGAATGACGAGAAAAGGCCTCATAATAAAAGAGTCCCTACCCACTTTGGTACTCGAATCAAGAAATAAAACCCATCACTGTTGGCCCACATTCTGTTCATTTTCCCAACACTCAAGTATATTTAACCAAATGCTATGCTTGACAGTTATCTATACAACTTCTGTTAAGAGACCACAGATATATTATCTTACAGTCAAGTTACATCAAAAGAGAGTTTTACCTGCCATTGGTTCATTAACCAATACAAGTTTCAATTGGGACATGAATATATATTACAAGCCAAAAAGAAATATGCAAAAAACGCAAATCTGTCTGATTCGGAAGCCAGAATTTCTGTTCACATAACTACGACATGCTCCTTGTGATTATAACCAACCACAGCGATAATTTAGCAATTACTTTCGACTTCAAGACCCAGAAGAAGATTAGGAACACACCAATCCTACAATGCGCTTGTCAAGATTCCAAAAGAAGCCCTTCTTCTACCCTTGTTTGTTAATTGAAACAAATAATTGCCAACCATGTAACAAAATTGATTACTTTCAACCATGTTCTTATGTGGGAATTTGGGATCATACAACTTTAGATCTTGAAAGTTTGACAGATAATACAGCAGCTGCTGCATTTATAAAGTATCAAACAAATTCAATTATCTTGAATCAACAAAAAAAAAGCTTCATATGATTGATGGAATGTTACCTATAATTACTAATTACATAAACCAGCTAAACTGAAGGAGCTGCAATCAGAGAGACTGTACAGGGAGCACGCAGTGCACATACTTCAGATAAAACCTACATAAATACATAATAAAAATTCATACTCTTCAGCAAATTAGCATGCTGACAATGCATTCTTTTGGATGGACATATCAGTTTTTATCAAGTTGTAAACTGGTCTGAATAAACCAATATAAAAGCTTTCAACAAACTGTTTTCCGTAATGACATATCAACAGTTTAAACTTTTAAGTGTGTGAACTGTGACCTTTCTTTCCCCGTCCAGGATAAATTCAGGAGTTCATCCAAAAAACCTGAAACTGCTACCTACATGTACGATGAATTCCTAATCAGGGTTGCTTTTTTATTGTGTCTTTCGCCTTTCTCGTTAAAGCTTTTCAGTACTTTCAAAACTGTCAGCCAGAAAGAGAAAAAAATTCATTTTCCTACCTTGCTGCTTGCTCAGGAAAATATCTTTCAGGCTGCTTCTGCCGGAGAACATGCAGATCTCCACCAGGACAATACTCCATAACCAGGCATGACAAATTATCTGAGGTAAACTGCGCATATAGCGTGGGCAGAAAAGGATGATCAAGAATTCTCAGTATTTCTCTTTCAGTTTGGGCCCTAGGCAACTTCTTTCTTCTAGCCAAAAATTCATTGTCCATGACCTTAATGGCAAAAAGGCAGTTTGTTCCTATCAGCTCAGCAAGATACACCGTGCCAATATCTCCAGAACCAAGCTTCTTCAACAGACTGAAATGTCCCAAACCTAGAAATCCATGTTGTTTGCTGACATGGCGGATGGCTTCCCACCTCATGTCCTTTGACATGTGAGGCCTGTTGCCACAATTAGACCCGCTAAGGTTACTCTCTTCACTGATAGTAGTGCTTGTGCTATACTCACCAAAGCTACTTTTTGAACTCTGAGAGATTTCCCCCTTTTCCTTAGGGTTCAAGTTCTTGACGGGTTTTTCAACCACAGATCCACTTTTGTTACTCTTACTTGAAGTAAAACCCACTTTAACTGCACTGGAGTTCATTTTACTTGAGCTGACCTCAGCACATACAATTGCAGTGTTGGATGATGGCGAATCCCAATTGGTCTCATTTCCCACATTGGTAAAAGGACAGCGGCATCTTTCGCAAAGTATAGACCCAGTGCCAAGATCCAAGCTACTAGTAATATCTTTGCTTGTATTAGAACTGGAGCCAACAGTAGTGGAATTCCGGTTTAAGTTCTTCTTGACAATGGGCTTGTACTTGCGGACTGGCTTGACCGGATGTGGAACCTTTCGTGTAGGCTTGCTTCTCTTATTTCGCTTGAATGCAGTAGATGAAGATAGTAGCGTCTGCACCCTGCCTTTTTGTCTTGACTTTTGTGCTGCCACTTTGTTCCCTAATTTGACTGAGGCAGGAATACTACCGGCCTGTATTTCACCATCAGTTATCTGACAAGACAGAGAAGAAACGACTGAATGCTTTTCCTCAGAGAACAGCTCCAACTCTGGTGTTTGATTCTGAACTTCTGTTGACACAGGTGTCTCATTTTCCATCAGTGTGGACCTCTTACCCTTTTCTTTGGTTTCCAAGGGGAATTGAGCTGAAGAATGATCACTTCGGTTTGGTGTTCTCATCTTGGGTTCTGGTAAAGAAGGAACTACTGCGTGATTTTCTGGCTTTTCCGTTTCAGACTCTGATGTCTCACTCCAGATTTCTATTTCCACAGATGCTACTCCAGTATTTACTAGTGCCAAATCCAGTGGAGGAGAAGAATGGGCACTCTGGACAGATGATTTCATCTTTGATTCACGACGATACTGAGGTAATTTTTCAGAGTGGTTCCAAGAGCGTTCTTCTGGTACCAGAGATATTTCAAGACCTCCCCCATTACTGCCGCTTGGGGAACCACTGGACTCACCAGCTTCAACTACTGAGGACCTGTACAAATTTACATTCTTACCAACTTCTGAGACCCTAGGAGAACCTGCTGTTTTGGCTAACCTTTTCATGGCAGCCATTTCAGATGCCTGAGAAATACATTGCCTCCTTAGTGCCTGTTTCAGAGACACTGGTTCCGAGAACCCGATTCCTGGTGAACGAGGTACACCCACACCAACTGGTTTCTTCAATGCATCTTTCCTTGAGGGCACTGTGCTTGCCTGTTCTGAAATATGCAAACTCTTTGATGATGGTTTGAGACTAATTGCCTCAAAAAGCTTATTGATATCATCGTGTAGATAATTATCAGATCCCAGCTTCAAAAAAGGATGTTTTTGACGTTTATCATGTGCTACTGTTTGATTAATACTTTTAGAATATTCAACCCAGTTCAGCTCGTCCTTAGCTTCAACGATTTCACAAGTACCAGAAAAGGAACCCATCAACTCAAGGATTATGTGGTGTCTCTTACAGATACAATTATTAAGAAAGTCGAAGACAGCCTATCAAACTAAATTATTCCGTTTCTTAGGAACCATACGTGTCAGGCAATTGATATGAATGACACCACATGCACCATAGAGCTTCGTTTTATCATACAAAATCCACATCTTGTGTCATTCATTCACTCCTTCCAAAAACTTCATTTCTTCACATGTGTGCATCAAGATCCTGAAATGTAACCAGAGAATAGATAATGTTACTGAACAACCCCAATCTCCCAACCGCCAGTTAATGAAATTAGAGAAATATTAAGGCAAACCAAGGGCTTGCAAATGAGCCGAGTTGTTCGCGAGTAGCTCGAAGCTCGACTCGGAACCACTCGGCTCGGTTAGAGCTCGTTTGAACTCGAGCTGAGCTTCAAGCTACTCGCTAACAAATCGGCTCAAGTTTGAATGAGCTTGCTAAATTCAGGGCGACCCGAGCTCAACTAGCACAAAACCCGGCTTGACTCGGCTCGTTTGCAGCCCTAAATGTATTTCATGCAATTTCACAACATTGAAGAACGTGGCACATCAAGAGCATGAACATAATAATTCAAGAAGGTTACGCAAAATGATCAGGCATGTGATGCCTTCATAGAAAAAGAAGGTTTTTAGAGACATGAACGTGTATTAAAATAACATTGGGAAAATAAATTCTAAATTGGTTTTATCATTTGTTTTATTGAATTCCCCACATAACAAAGAGACAGCCATTTGTTTAGGAATACCTCAAGGAGGTATATAGCAGTTATATCCATTTTAGTTATTCAGTAATTCGTTTTAGTTATCTTCTTAAGATTCTAGAAGATCTTAATATCGGTGTTTTCTTATGGATTGCCATTCCAAGCATTGCTCCCGTTGGACTTCTTATGTCAGGATATGAGCATTCTAGTTGTGCACTATTGCTTGAAACTGTCACTAACAGTAACCCGAAAACATTCTAGTTGACACAATGTTTTTAACTACAGAAGCCATATTAAACAAAGACAACAAATCATGACAATGTGATACTAAGAGGAGGAAAACCAAAATGCAAATCTTCCCCCATCCCAATTAATTCTTGATTAAGATTAAGAATTCCAATTAAAGGCGAGAACTAATGACTCTAGACTTCTAAGGAGAGCAACCCTGATTTACCAATCAATATAATAAAACCACCTCAACTCAAGCAAGTTCAGGCCAAACTAACACACACTAAGTTACCTGCAATTGTATCAAGGAGTTTGTGGAGAGATACGTGGAGGATAAGGGAGAAGAAATGGTGGGGAAAACTCCACGTCTTTGATACCCTTGATTCAATTTCCTCTCCCTATTTGAGTTTTTCCCACCATTTCCTCTCCCATTTTTTCCTCCACGAATCTCCCACAAATCCTTGATACCAATACAGACCCAACAAATCATTATCTCTTCTCAAAAAAACATTTTACAGCAATATAAAAATAAATTAGAGAACTGGCAGCTCAGATTATTCAGCAAATGAGAACCTAGAGAAAAAACCGTCGATTCCATTGGAAGTGCACCAGTTAGGATTTTAATTGATACAAGTATATACTGCAAGAGAAGTAAACAGTATTCAGAAAATATTTATGTTGATTACCACATTTTACGACATAAAAATCAAGAATTTAGGAAAATCACGAATCGCAAAGACTGAACTCTATGGAATAGAGTTGGAGAGAGAAAATTAAAGGGTGTTGAAAGAAATCACAAGAAATTCAACAAAAAAGTAAGTAAAGTGAAAGCTGGAGCAGAAAGGTTACCTCAAAAACACAGCTTTAGATTCAGTGATCTAGAAGATGAGAGTCTGGGGGGGCAATGTGGAGTACGAAAACCCTATGTGGGGTTTCAGGAGCGTTTGGTGGATAGAGATGGGGAGAGAGAGAGGAAATGGTAAGTGTTTCACTGTTTCTCTCTCTAAATTCAGACCCAGCTGTGTATGTATCTATGTATGTATTTTGACGGGATGGGTCCTTGCGTAGAGGTTGGTGTGGGTCCTACGTAGGTGCCGAACAGTCGGATCCGATCCGATCCGATGGAGTGATTTCTGCCTCTAGATTCGATAGCCCTTTTTAGTTTTTAATTAGGGTTTTCACTCTCCTTCTATGATTAGATAGATCCATTACTTGGGGCTAATTTGACTTTAAGAGTTAAACAATAACTTATTTTTTTGCATTTGTTAGTTTTGTGTCAAATTTTTATGATTTTTTGATTCGTCTCGGCGAGAGAAATCGGAAAAGTAAAAAAGTTTGATCGAAACTCATAAATTTTTTAAAATAGACACACAAAAAAAGCCAAAAAAAGTTGTCATTTTACTTATTTTTGTCTTTATTCAAAAAAAATTATGAATTTCAATCATACTTTTTTACTTTTCCGATTCCTCTCGCTTAGACGAATCAATAAGTCACAAAAGTTTGACGCAAAACAAACAAATGCCAAAAAAATTTGAATAGAGACCCAAAAAAAATTACTTAATCCAAACCCACCCTTCAACCTTTTTCATTGGAGGGATTCAATTTTTTTGGACACGGCCTCCAATAAACTTTCTCTATCTATCTCTCTCCATTCATTACTCTTATTAAAAACCACACTCAAAATTTCCAAACGAACAAGGCCTTCCTTTTTCTTTTTTTTTTAGTAGTATCTTTTGCTGCGTGAAATTATAAATTATCCTAACCTCTTGAGTAACTCATTTTACATAAAGGGCAATTTGATACTTTCACGTGAATAAAAATAAAAGGGAGTGTCAATGGACAAAAGAGAAGTGTTAAGATCATTTCTCTTTAATTATTGTCCTAACATGGAATTCATCATAAAAAAATATTTGGAAGTAAAAAACTACTTTTAACCAAATCAAAGGTGTTCGGATAAAATAAAATAAAAACCAAATCAAAGGTGTTGCTAATGCCAATATTGTTTTTTTTTTTTGGGCCAAAATTATAGTACACACTTCTCAATCAAGAAAAGTACTCCCTCCTTCCCTAAATAAGTGTCCGACGCACAAACCTATGCCTTCAAAAATATGCATTTGTTTCGTTAAAAAATCAAAAAAATTTCACAAATCAATAGATAGCAATGAGTTTTATTAAATTGTGAAAAAAAATTAGATTTTTTAATTAAAAACGTGCATATTTTGTAAGGCCTAGTTTTGCGCGCCGGACACTTATTTAGGGACGGAGGGAGTAATATATTTGTCGCGCGCCAACCACAAAATTTTAAACAAGGTGATGAACATGTTTGTTGTAAATACTGTAATTCATTTAAAAAATAATCTGGCTATCGCAGATAACATTAATTGAACTGAATAATGTAAAATATCTAACGTGAAACTATTGGTACCATTTTTTTTATTGTCTTATTCTATCGGATACAATAACTTAAGAGAATATGCCAAATTCATAATCTTTCTCTATGTAGAGGTGATGCAGCTATAGTATATCTTTATGGAGTACTAAGCTAGTATATAGCTTGAAATAAAAGGCGTACATTTTTTTACAAAACCCGATTACCAAGAGTTATGGCTTGAATTTTTAACCTCCTAGCTCGTATCTCGATGATATCCCTTTCGAGCATTTGAAAAAAATTATGCCTAGAAAAAACCCTATTTTGTAGGTAGTTATTTTTTTAACATAAATAAATAAACAAGGCGTCTGGTTGAGAACATAAATAAATAAAAGTAAACATATATATACTACTAAATAAAACGGCAAAACGGTATTTTTTAATAATCTAAAGAATAAATAAATAAAAGTAAACATATACTACTAAATAATCTATTACTACAAAATTCAACCAAAATGGTATTTTTTAATAATCTAAAGAATAAAAATTGCCATACCGACTAAATTAAGGTGCATAATTGCAGGGCCATATTATTATACGTGGGATGGGATCCTTATGATCAGACCCATGCCACGGATGACGGACCACATGCCTTTCGGCCTATTACTACACATGCATGGTCCATTGCCTTTTCTAGGCTTATTTAGTCATCCCCACCATGCATCTCTCTTACTTCTAAAATTTTCAGGATGAAATCATGCTTTAATTAATTGTATGACTATGACTACTGATATTTGGTCGATTTTAATTTTCGCATCATGATTTAGAGCAAATACACCAGACTCGGACTCCGTACTTGGGTTCTTTAAGCTAAAATAAAAAACAAAACCATGAAAAACTTTCTACACTAGTCTAGCTATTTGCAGTCTAGCTATTTTCGCCCGTTGCCCTTGAATCATCACATATCACTAGCTTTAGAGACTATTAACCACCGAGGTGGTAGTTGAGCTGGCAAGGGCAAGGGCGAAGCTTCCTCCCTCCCCTTGCTATCATCAGCTCGAACGTGTTAGAGTAGTCCTCGTGAACCAATTTTTGAATGTGGAGGCACTTTTGTTCAACTCGCGCCATTATATGGTGGATCTGACCCCAAAAAAAAAAGGAGAGTTAAAAGAGAGGCCATAAAAATTAAGGCGCTCACCGACTTGAGATTGAAGATTTTTTTCCTGGTGGAGATGTTTTGGGAAGAAGATAAAAAAAACAGAGTACTCAGATTCAGCACCGTGAGCTGTGTAGGGCAGGAATTTGAGAAGACGCCAAATTATCTTTTGTCCACTTCTGTTCTGTTCTGTTCTGGTCATGAGTTTTGTTGTTTTCCTCCAGGAGACTGACTGGCTCATGCCTATTTCCCAGTAGACAATGATCGATTCGTGTATTGCCCCCCAGTTCCAACCAACCAAAGAAGTAACGCAAGTCACAATCTAGAAATTATATTCACGATCCAGCCACAAGATTAGTCCGGTTGGTCAGTAATTTTGTTCACCGCCACATAATTGTCTAGGGTTTGTTTATTCTTGAAGACTGATGCCAAT
>JAOTQK010000018.1:7103470-7118536 GCA_025642025.1 Rhododendron ferrugineum | reverse complement strand
ATTTTTTATTTTTTTAAATATCTCACGGTTCGGTTCGGTTAATCCACGGTTTTGAAATAAAAATCCAATCCTAATCCGTATCTCACGGTTTTTTAATTTTTAAATCCGTGTCCGGACCATTAATCTACGGACAAAATCCAAAAAGCACGGATTGGATCGGCCGGATCGGTTTCGCGGTTCTCGGTTTTTCTTGGACAGCCCTATACAAGATCATTCGGCTAGAAGGACCGAAAACAAGCTCTGAAAATTATGAGCGGTACGAATTCTTGTGTAAACTTTATATCCATCTCAAAATCAATTGACAATGAGTGGAGAGATTCAAAATGTTATTAAGTAATCACCTATTTCACCCCCAAGTGATATGAGACTCTATTTTCTTAACAACCCTCTCTTTATAATGTTCTAGAATAGTAATACTGAGAATTAAAAGTCTAAAAGTAGCAAACAAGCCTTAGTTTACCAATAAAGCAATTCTTGTTATTTCCACCTTGCAATTCTTTTTGTTGGGTTGGTAGTGGTGGGTGAGAAAAAGTAGGATTGTTTATGAAGAGTTGTAGTTCGATAAAGAAGCAAATTAAGCGAAATGCATGTTCATCAAATCTCTCAAATATAAGAAGGGCAGGGTACATTAAATTGTCCATGGTTGGTTGGTTGGTGCCCAGAAATGCGATTAATCCTCCTTACATGGTCCCCTGGCCTTATGCGTCAAACCATTCAATGAAGTTGATTATCAAAAAGTACATGAGTAGAAACCTACCAAGACCAGGCCGGACGGAATGACAAATGAACTAGCTAGGCCGACCGTTCTGTAACAATCTAAAATTGTACTAGAACTATAGTACTGTGTAGTTTTTATTTTAGAAACGTTAAAATTATGTGTTTGCCCGCCAAAAATCATTTCAAAGACAGGAATGGATAGAATGACGAACATGCTGGGCCGCCAACCATCCTATAACATGGTTGCTTGCTTGCTTGCTACATGCTTCTTGCCTTCGAGTATAATCTCCCTAGATTGGTAACATGTAGGGCTGTAAATGAACCGAGGAGCTCGGCTTGGCTCCTAAACGCTCGGCTCAGCTCGGCTCGGCTCAGTTCGACTCGTTTAATAAAAAAATCAAGCTCGAGCTTGAGTTTTCGGCTCATTTGACAAAATATCGGCTCGTTAAGAAAGGCTCAGCTTGATTAAAAATGCTCATTTAGTAAACAACTAAGTTCTGCTCATTAAGGCTTGTGCCGAGCTCGAACTTGACAAAGTTTGGCTCAGCCCGGCCCCGCCCTAGTAACATGTAACAGTTCCAAAAGAGAGCTGGCTAAAAAATGGCTTTTGACACCATCCAAGCAATTGACAAAACAGTGTTGCAGGCAGCTAAATTATTGATTTGGATATAGAAATTTAGCTCCGATGGAGATTGGTCTAAAGTGTGGCTAAAGGCATGTCCTGTGGCTTTCAATATTATTCGATCCAGTGACCACCAAATAGTTTTTTTTTTTTTTTTTTGAAAAGGAACCACCAAATAGTTTAGCTATCTTCTTTTTGACTACTACTCCCCTTTTGACTACTACTCCCCCTCAGTTCCATATTATTTGTCCGGTCCGCAAAATGAAGAAGTAAAAATAATATAATTTTTGCAAAAAATTTTCAAAATCACTAGATGTCGATAAATTCTTTTAATTTATGAAAAAAGTTTAAATTTTTTCTTGATTTTTTTTGAGTCATTTTTTTTGCCGACCGGACAAACATTTTGGGACGGAGAAAATATTTTTTTTTGTTATCTTCTTCCTTTACTTCCCTTTGCCTTTGGACTAATATCTACGTCGCGACTTTTATTTTTCAATAGAATAATGGCATAATATTACTATTACTATTATTATAAAGTTGGGCACCGAAAGAAATAGAATAGCGTATTTTTTGAGATGTGTGATCCTATAGTAGCTAGTACTTTTTTTTTAAAATGTTTGTAAAATAACCTGTTTAAGGGGAAGATAATTGCCTGGATTTCATGTCTTAGGAGCACATGTAATCATCAGTTGACCCCACTGATCACTCTGACTTTTTCACTAATACCTTTAATTAGGGGTAAGCATGGTCCGAATTGGTTCGGTTTTATGGTAAACCAAAAACCAAACCAATATCTAAGGATTATGAATTTGGAGAACCAAATCAACCCACAAAAGGCATAGAACCAAATCAATCCAAACTATTAAAATACGGATCGGTTTCGGTTTTAAACCACGGTTTGCTTTGAACTAAGCTATCATTTTCAACCAACTAATTAAAAGTAGAATACCAACAATCGCCTCAATTATTAAACTAAGAAAATGAAATACTGATAAGCCACTACAATGACCCAATTAAGAATACCAACTACTAAATATCTTAATGATAATTTAACCAAATAAAAGGCCAAAGATAATTTCTAAAATTATTGAATTTAAATGAGGTAGCGAAATGGCAGTAGCAGTAGTATGGTAGCAACCAACTTGTGATGATCACTCCACAACAAGATTAATAATCATAAGATATTAGGAATTAGTTGTGAGATATAAAAGTTTAGTCTAAATTATCTTGGTAGAAAAGAAAAATTAAATATTACGGTGGATTTAATAGGATCAAAATATTAAGAAATTAGTTGACTAAGGCTCCCTTATTTATTTGGTGAATTATAATTAAATTATATATATATATATATGTATTATGTATTATACGGTTCGGATCGGTTTGGAACCATAACCATAAACGTGAATCCACAAACCAAACCATATAACGCGGTTTTTAATTTTTTTAAATTATGACCAAACCATATTACTAAAAAATCGAACCAAACATTTCGGTTTGGATTGGTTTGAACTGGATTCGCGGTTTGACGGATTTTTTGCTCACCCCTACCTTTAATATTTTTATTTGAATTTTTGTTATTTTCACCTGCGGAAAAATTCCCATATTGCTTCGACTTTGCTTTAAAGATCAGACAACAATATCAACCTCCAAACGTTCTCTTCTCCTGGCAAGTTGGTAGCATTTCAAATGAGGCAATCATGTGGAGTATTTTTTTTTTTAACACACGTCAAAAGTCATGGTAAAGCAAAGCTACAATGATTGATATATCACACTTCCAAATACAATATTCATTTAATCATTTCTTCCAATTAGCGAAGAGTTGAAATAAGCCACATATGGTTCGAGTTTTTTATCTTACTAACCAAAAATTTTAGCTTCGCCCTGCTACTCATGTACCGGGGGTTCGAGTCCAAAAAGCTCCCTACCCCGTCACTAAGATTAAAGAAAACAACATAAAAGACATACCAAAGTCATGGGTTTCTTTGTTTCCTCTCATTATTATGGTAGTTATCCTAATTACTGTAATTCGAACTATGACTGCTAGGAGTATTTAAAATTGATGGGCCCGTATTTTCTTTCCTGTTAGTGTACGGTACACATCAGCTACCCTAATAATTTCAGTACGGATACTGAACAAAATGGCAAAGGGCCAAGATTTTTCCCATTTGAAAACACATGCATGCAGCTCATTATTGCCTATTGGACCCTGAGAGTACAAGCTATACCTAACTGGTTGTTCCTTGTCTTTGGGTATCCTATCCCCTGCTTTGGTCATGATGCGACTGAAGCCAAACTCAATTGAAAAAAATCAGAGAATCAGAGGGGAATTCTCACTAGGAACCAACTCTTGACAATCAACTGGGCTAGTTCAGTTAGTCAAAATTCTTACATCTCATTAAAAAGTGAAGAGTTCGAGTCGTCCCATTTACGTGCAGGTGTTCTTCCGTTGGGATTATTTCTCCTCTTAAGGTAGGCTTGTAGTTGAGTTCGATTTATAGTAGTTGAATTGTTAGGCTTATCTCATGGATACTCACACGATTGATGTAGTTTTTTGTGATTTGTACTTTGTAATTCATACATGATATAATGATCTCTTCTATCTGAAAAAAAAAACTTTTGACATAGTATGATAAATGTTACTCCGTATCTGGTAGAAGAAATAAAGCTTTTTTTTTTTTTTTTGATCCGCAGAAATAAAGCTTGAAATCCATCAACACCTGGCTCTGTAAGGGGACTCCTGTGTTTTGACCGCATTCTAAAAATCTATAGTTGATGTCCAATAGAAGTATTGCAAAACTGCTATGGTCGGTGGAAGGCCCAGCTTTACACGGAAACCACGAGGGTGTATCTACCGACAAAATACATTAAAAATTTAACGCATTTTATTATATCATTTTTATTAATAAAAATGTTTCAATATTTTACCATCTCGTTTTTACTGATAATAAAATTGTCAATGAAAACTTTTTTTGTTACAGTAATTTTACTCACAAATCCGTCAACTTATTCACTACCAAAAATAACTTGACATTTCTCAACAACTTATTCACTACCGAAAACACCTAACAACTTCTCTACCACAAATAAAAATTTATAATTTTTTCACCACCGAAAACACCCCATAAGATCTTAATTGGTATTTCTTCGCAAAAATCCCACAAAGCACACATACTGTAGTACTATATATTTTTACACACACTTACATTCATGTTGGGCCCAAACACACTTTACCTCCTGTGTGTGTGGATCCCCCATATATACATTGTGTTTACGTAAGTGTATGTGATCGTAGAATAGTTGATATTTCCGAGGCTGCGGAATAGTTTTCACGAGGACGGAGAAAATCAATGTGGGCCTAATTTTGAACGTACTTGTAAGGTCCCCGAATGAGGCAGCCCAATTTTTGGGCCTTGAAGCCCACTTTAGTTCAACCGAGAAAAAGGCCAAACCGAAAGGAGGAAAATTAAGGCCGGCCCAGTCAATATGCAAGCCCAAGTACTTCCATGCTATTCAAATAAGGGGTGCCTTCAATATTTTTTTTAAGGGAAAATGACGGCCAATGATGTGTTTTGATAATTAATACCCGCCAATGATATGCTAATAACATTTGTTAATACTGAAAATGTCTTTGACGGGTATTAATTATCAAAACACGTCATGGGCCGTCATTTTCCCCTTTTTTTTTTCTTATAGGAAACTGAAACATAACAGATCTTGAAATAAATGGATCCAACTCATTGTGCACAGTTTATTTTGTTTCAATATATATTATAAATGTTATTGTGTGTCGATAAGTCATTGATCGTATTTACTGAATATGAATTTTTTTCATATTTAAAGAATTCGACGAATTTTACAAAATAAACGATTCTGATTATTGTTATGAGCCCACGAAAATCAGAATTAGACCAGACCAGTGAAGTCATGAAACTTAAACTGGACTAGGCCTAAGTCCTGGAGTCCATTGAACAACACAAATGGAACAAATATACTAAGCAAGTGTTTCCACTAATCTACAAGTTATAGACTACAGACTTTTTGTTTTGGTCTTATTTGATTTTTTTTTTCTCGCTTGTTAGTTTCGCGTCAAGATTTAATGTATTATTAATTCGTCTTCACGAGAGAAATTGAAAAAATAAAATATTAATATGACTTTTATCCGATTTTTTTTTATTTAAAAATATCGAAGAAAAAACTTAAAAGGTCCATGTTCGCTTACCAAGGCAACGGTTGACAACTTGACACATTAAAGGTCAAATACTATAAATCAGAGAGGAATAAAAAAAAAGTGTTACTTCGGTTGGTTACACAAATTCTGAAAACATGGGTGTTACTAACGTGGCAATTTGGGGTCCATTCAGCTTAACCAATTTGAGTTTTGATACTGCTTGTCGGTAAACATAGGATTACCGACTTGGAGACTGCTTGTCTGTTGTTTGGGTGTATAGACTGTACCCTGGTGGTCTGAGGCCATTTGCTTTCGCCTTCATGATCGAATTTGTTCACGTTACAGAACTTGTTGCATGAACAATAACATGTAAAAATCAAGTCAATCGGATACAAAATAATATCCGAGCAAAGCACATTTATATAGAAACACAATAATGTGCTCTTCAAGTTGTAATTCAATGTGGCACACTCATTTTGTTTCTTTATAAATGTGAGATTCGGATTGGATATTATTTGGTAATTAATTGACTTGAAATTTTTTTTTTTGGATAAGTAATTGACTTGATATTTTATCTGATTGTTGTAATCAAAGAGTTCTATAATGTGAACAAATCGAATCATCCAAACAAACGTAAAATGCGGTCGGAGCTGGCCAAACTCACGTGTGCGGTCCAGCATCCAAATGAAATACAAGCGTCTCCCCAACTTTCTAGTAAATGCTTGAACAATGACTCTGGTCCGTGTTATCACCAGTGACATCGTTGATTTCCTTGGTTTAAGATAACAAAAAGTATAGGAGTACAACTCCAAACACAAGTCGTGTATGTGGGTTCGCATGCATCGACCGTTCAAACTTCTTCTGAACTTTAGATGCGCCAATAATAAAATAATATTGTGTTACTTCTCCCTAGACCCAGACCAAAAGATAGAGAAAATAATTAGAAAAAATTTGGCTAGTGATTTTGCCACACCCTTTTTTATAACGCCACACCCTGCAAGTGTATTTTTGGTGTGCAAAAATACACTTGCAAGATGTGGTGTTATCAAAAAATGGGTGTGGTAAAATCATTTCCCAAAAATTTATTTAAAACCGATTTTTGAGATCCAGAACACCGTGGCAATTCAGCGGTCGACAAAACAGACGACAACAAAAGCGCCACGTGTACAACGCGGATTGAGTATTGTTCAGCCAACGAGCATCGACGCAGCCCTGTATAAATACTAGATACCAGTCCACATTCCTAGACGCCCAAAAAGCTACCTCCTCAATTTCCCCACAGTTATTACTCTTCTCTCAATCGACCTCTCTCAACCGATCACCATATGGCGGAGAAGAGCTTCAAGTACGTGATCCTCGGTGGCGGCGTCGCCGCTGTAAGTAGTCTCTCTCACAACTGCTCGCTTGATTGTTCAATTTGCTGATTCCACCGTCATCTGATCGTGTTTTCTGCTCCGTACTTGCTTTTGTTGTGTGTTGTTGATTCAAAGTTGAGGATATGAATCGGAATTTTTGAGTTTGATCGGGTGTTTATAGCACATAGATCTGAGACTTTTCTGATTCGTCTGAGTTTCGTCTTGTTTTTGTTTCATGGACTTTGAGAGCTAATGTTGTGATTTTGTTAGAAGCAGGAAAAGAGGAGAGACAGAATTTAGAATCAGAATTTGTGAAAATTGAGACGTTTCTATATGCTAGGAGAAGTGTGTGCGTGTACGAATATGTGGGAGTCGTCGTTGAGCTCAAGTGAGCAAGATGACTGGAGCTGAAATGGCAAGTTGAGATGCATTTGTGGTAAGACTAGGAGAGATAGGAATTAGAAGCGAAATTGTTCGTGAGATGGTAGGAGTTGTACCTATACAGGATAAGTTGAGAGAAAATAGATTTATTTAAACTGACTTTGAATGCCGTGGCCCGTGATACGAAAGGATTTGGGCTTATTAAATCTAAGTGAAGAGGTAGCCCTAGACAGAGTTCGATGGAGAAATAAGATTCATGTAGCCGACCCCAATTGGTTGGGAACACAAGACTAGGTTTGGTTTGGTAGTTGAGCTCAAGTGATTCTACTATTTTGGCCTACATGTTTGTACTGAAAGTAGTTTGTAAAATTTTGATTTTAATTAGCAGTTTAGCACTATATTGGAATTCCTTTTTTGTGACACAGCAATGTTGTTACACCAAATTGATGTTCTCCCATGCTGTATTAGAATAGATATAATCTTGGGAAACAAACATGATGTGCTTGGGGCAACTGCAGGCCTTTTGAGTTTGAATAAATATACATCTGATTGGACAGGTTGGTTGGTTGTTGATAAGATATGCCACAGCAGTGGGTGAACTATAATACTAGTAAATTAACAAAGTCGTGTGTGAGTTTTCAACTTCATGTATAGATTCATTGACATTGCACTTTCACTAACTTTTCGTCAATTGGTTTACGTACGAGTTCTTAGTTCTTTACAAGTTGAATGGGTTGTTCGTGACATTGATAGCATAAAATTGAGAAGTTTATTTATTTCATTATGTTGAAGGATTTTGTTAGTAAGTTAAATTTCATGACATAACACTCGCATTGACAGGGTTATGCTGCAAGGGAATTTGCGAAACAGGGAGTTAAGCCTGGCGAGCTTGCGATTATTTCCAAGGAGTTGGTATGCTATTTTTGCTCCGTTCTATGATTTCGTATTTAGTTACCGGTTGCATTGTCTAGTAATTATGTATATTCGCATCAGCAGCTCATGATGGTAGAAGTTAGTATAAACTATAAAGTAAAGAAATTACAGAGACATATCATCACAGCTACTTATAAACCAAGATTATGATACAAGGCGATATGACACGAAACGACACGTCAGGGTCACGAGAACAAACGAAACTGTCTATACACATACATAAGAAACTCAGGGCCGGCCCTGAGATTTTAGAGGCCTAAAGCGAATTTTTAAATGAGGCCTAGTTATTTTAACAAAAAAAAAAATTTAATATAGGTGGGTAATACTATAAGGTAAAAGTTGCTAAGGTAAAAATATTAAATATGGTATTTTAGCTTCGTAATTTAAGGAAGAAAAACTTTTGAAAAAATTATACCCTTAGAAAAATACACGAATTAAACATAACGAATGTCCATCATCATACAGTGCGTTTTCTTTAAAGGTTACTTAAATATTTTTTTATCAATGTTTGTCAAGTGAAAATAAATTATGTTGGTTTATTTTTAGCAAATTATATTTTATTTAAAATTTGATATTCAAAGTTAAAAGTAAAATTAAACAAACAAAAAAACTTATCAAAACATTTATGGTGCACAAAAGATTTAAATCTTGATATTGAGTAACATATTACTAAAGTTTAAGTAGCTTACAATATGAAAGTCATCATATGTTATTACCAACAAGATCCAGGAAAATAAGAAAGGGGAAAAAAAGTGCCAAAGGGGAAAAAGGTAGTGCTAGACGGCATTACTTGGGTTCGAACCAAGGACCCCTTGCTTATAGAAGGTTTAACTCACCACTCGGCCAGAAGGCCAGTTGTGCAATATTGTAGAACGATATATATATAATATATAATTGTATTATATGGACAACGAGGCCCTTTTTCCGCATAAAATCTGGAGGCCTAAAGCGGCCGCACCTCGAGCTTCAGCTCAGGGCCGGCCCTGACGAAACTCAACCATTTTTTTCCGTTTTACAGTACAATGTAATGATTATGTTATTCTGTCAATGTAGTAAGAACTAAGGACTATTTCCTTCTTATATCTGAGAAATCTGGAGTGAGACTCTTAATATCTATCTTATTAGGAAGTTCTATTCCCTTATAAATTGGAAGTTTTAAGATTTAAGTTGCGAAAATTTGAAAGTCTCAAGGTGGATAGATTAAGTGGTGTACGTTCCAATGGTTTTGATTTGAATCATTGACTCGCGAGTTAATTTCTTCGAGCATGAAACAAATTTTATCTGTCAAGCAAAGTATGTGTACCCCAAGCTTTCCAAGGCATATCCAGTTCTCAACAAAGAAATACAATAATGGCAAATGTATAGACCGGGTCTAACATGCGCTGGGGGTGTTACTATGTGTGTCGGTATTCGACATGTGTCTGATATATTGATTACAGCTATTCAACATGTGTTTGGTATACTGATTGCACCATATTAGACACAGATTGACCTTCTTTGACTAGCTCTGAATCAACTTTTATTTGTAAGAAGAGAGTGAGGTTTTTGGTTTCTCATTGGTAGTGACACTTTTGGTTTTGTCATTGGGTCATGGGTGTATTCGAACATGGAATAATTGAGACTAGAATTAGATCCTCTCAAGGAATTTATAGTGCATTAAGATTTGACTTGATCGTGGAATCTACATGCAATACACAGTTTATGCTGCATATATATTAATCTATTGTATCTAATAACAAGTCAACCTCTCTGCCCAAAGAAAAAGAGGAAAACATGTCTATTGAGGCCCTTATTGTCCATTCTTCCCATCATTTGCTATCGATAATAAATTGTTCTTAATATCTAGGAAATTAGTCAGTAGTCCATAGTTTTAGGTACTAGGATTGATGTGTTTCTGTTTTGTGCTAGAGGGTAATGCTTGTGTCATCTCTTATTTTCTTACCTTGTGATTGGAACTCCACTTGATTATTTGAAATTGCATTTCACACTTCAAAGAAAAAGGAATTTAAATATGTTCTGGGGCTTGATGCAATAAGAAATTACCTGCTTTTGTAAAAAGATTGCTGGTTAACAAGAAAAACAATATTTTCTACCTACGCGCTCAATGTTTGTTGCTTGTTGTCTGCCTATGGTTGACCGTTGCCATTACCTCTGTCATCAAACATTTAAGGAAGATAGAGCTTCAACTGCTGATTTCAATACTTATTGTATGTCCAGTAGTAATGCATTTATGCTGAAACGTGCTTATTTGGTATTCTAGGTTGCTCCTTACGAACGTCCAGCTCTTAGCAAGGCGTACTTATTTCCTGAATGTAAGTCATCTGACTCATCTCTACACCTGAAGGACAATCTTAGTGGATTTCTGGTTATTGTTGTGCTTCTTTTACTTGTGTGACTCCTTCCACTTTAGATTTTTTGAATCATACTTTGGATTGAAGTAATTGCCAAGACTAAAGTTGAGAAAATCTGGCAACAGTCTAATTTTTAACTAAATGCTTAAATCATTAAATGTGATGTGTAAAAGCTTTTTACGTGATTGGCAGCTGCATGTCTTTTTCTTGATCTTCCAATTGATTTTCTTGGTATCTTCTTCTTCATAGCAAACTTCATAGTTAAACTTGTTCTGCAGCACCTGCAAGACTTCCAGGGTTTCATGTTTGTGTTGGAAGTGGAGGAGAGAGGCTGCTCCCTGATTGGTATGCCGAGAAAGGTGATACTTATTTGCACACATTTCCAAGTGATCGATACATCTATGATATTGGGCCCTTCTTCATTTTTTCTTCATTTTTTTCAATGAGAGAGCCTTAAAACAGAAGTTCCTTATGGAAGCTTGACTTATGTTACAGGAATTGCGTTGATCCTTGGGACAGAAATAGTGAAAGCAGATCTTGCTTCAAAGACTCTCATCAGTGCTGCAGGAGAATCTTTCAAATATCATGTTTTGATCATTGCAACTGGTTCCTCTGTATGTTATGAAGTCTCTTAATATTTTCATGGAACTGCAAGATTCCTGTCTTCTTGACAACCTAAACTTACAAAAGAAAATTGGATTTTTCTCTGCAGGTTATAAAGTTGACAGACTTTGGGGTACAAGGAGCTGATTGCAAAAACATCTGCTACTTGAGAGAAGTTGATGATGCTGATAAACTTGTAGAAATAATTAAGCAAAAGAAAAATGGCAAGGTTGTGATTGTTGGAGGAGGATACATAGGTCTTGAGCTGAGTGCGGTGATGAAATTAAACAATCTTGATGTCTGTATGGTTTACCCAGAACCCTGGTGCAGTAAGTAGACAGACAATTGTGACGTGCCTTTATGTGATTTGAAATCCACTTGCTTCAAAATTGTTATCACGGTTCCATGTAGAATATTTGAAGTTACTGATTTGCTTAGGCTCTTAGGTTAATCCTTGGTTTAGTGACACCCTATGGCTGTTTTGTTTGCAGTGCCTCGGCTTTTCACGGCAGGTATAGCTGCTTTCTATGAAGGTTACTATGCAAATAAGGGAATTAAAATAATTAAGGGAACTGTTGCTGTTGGGTTTACGTCTGATGCAAATGGAGAGGTTTGTACTCATGTTAAACCCCTATCTGGTTGTGATGGCAGCCGTATCACTTCGAAAGCATTCTGTTATTCAATCTTTTGTCTTATCACTCAGGTTAAGGAAGTAAAACTCAAGGATGGTAGGGTGCTGGAAGCAGACATCGTTGTTGTTGGCGTTGGAGGTAGACCTCTTACAGGGTTATTCAAAGGACAGGTTGAAGAGGAGAAAGGTGGAATCAAGGTTTGTATTCTCCAAATATTTCAGTTATTGTCCCTCTTAAATTGCAACTATATGGACTAAATTTTACAGAAGATGACAGATTTGGGATAAGTGCATGACATACTTTAGCGAGTTTGTGACACTTCGTTAGCAAGTCTTACATAAGACTGGAAAAACACATAGCTTAGTTGCATTTTCATCGACCCCTTCGTTTTCTATTCCTACATTAAGAATTTTGGAAAAAGAACCTTAGAGCAAGTACACCAGTTTAGCTAAAATATGAGCTAAAAATGCTTGTGAATAGTGTAGATTTTGCTATCCTTTAGTTTCACCACTACACCAATATTATTCATTTTATCTACACTCTTATAAAATATCATTTTGCTGGGTTCTCTGGTACTACGTGTGCTGGGTTGGAGGAGGGAGAGAGGAGAGAGACAGCTGAAAGTAAAAACAATACTAGTATTTAATTCAATGCTTGTGAACAATTCTTAGCTAAAAGTACTGAAGCATTGTAGACAAAGGTAAAAAGGATACCACTTTACCTAATCTGGTGCATCTCTCTTTTTGAGTTTTTCTTCTCCAAAATAGCTAAAAATGTATTTTACCTAGATTGATGTACTTGCTCTAAGAGCATGTATAGGGGAAAGCACCCATATCTAGAAAGTGACTTTGCTTAGGGCCTTAGGCATATATAGGGGAAAGCACAAAATATTTTGTTTCTCTGTTCTTGAGTACTTTGAAAATTCTTGTCAACTTTTGGAACCAAGACAGTTGCCAAACATGTTTTCATTTCTGGCTAGTGGAAAATGTATATGGCAACTCACAGACCCTTAACAAAGACACTATTCTGCATTTCATTGGGGATGACATTGCAGCCTATTTGTTTGTATCTTCAAGGATTAGATTATGATGTTACCTTCCTTAATTGCAGACTGACAGCTCCTTCAAATCAAGCGTACCTGATGTATATGCTGTGGGGGATGTTGCTACTTTCCCAATGAAAATATACAATGAGATGAGAAGGGTTGAACATGTTGACCACTCTCGTAAATCTGCTGAACATGCTGTGAAGGTATGAAAAGAAGTTTGTCGTCATTATGTATTTGTAGTGCTCAAGAATCAAGATCCATAATCTACTTGCCTTGATTGCCAACATTCTGTGATGGAACAAGATAAAAAATTGTAGGTTCTTGGAGTGACCAAGATAGTTGATAATGAGTTACTTTACTCAATCGCGTTGTGTTATTTTTAAACACAGTCCATACTGTAGAGTTATTGTGTCAAAACTCACTTCCACAGTGAATAGCAATTAAAAACTTAGTTTTACTTTTAAAGGTTGAAAGTTTCACCCACCTGCTTTTCAATACCCTCTTCTGCATTATGGAAGAATTTCAGAATATAGGAAAGTGAATCGATGAGTTGAACGCAAGAACCACTCGAAATGTTTCACTTCTCATATTGATTGCGTTGGGTCTCATCCAAAAGTTCCTCTGCACACTCTCTTTGCAGGCAATCTTTGCAAGTGAAGGAGGGAAGTCATTTGAGGAGTACGACTACCTTCCGTTCTTCTACTCTCGTTCCTTCAACCTGTCATGGCAGTTCTACGGCGATAATGTTGGCGAAACAGTGCTATTTGGAGACAACAGCCCAACATCTGAAAATCCCAAGTTCGGAACGTATTGGATCAAAGAAGGGAAGATAGTGGGTGCCTTTCTGGAGAGTGGGACACCGGAAGAAAACAAGGCTATCGCCAAGGTCGCAAGGGTCCAACCCCCGGCTGAGAGTTTGGACCAATTAGCAAAAGAGGGTCTTACCTTTGCATGCAAGATTTGAAGTTTCATGAAAAATAAAATAGAGAGGAGGAAAATGTTTCCGTAATTTGCACGTGGATTTTTACTACTTGCTGAACCTGGTGATCTTGATGTGTCACACTAACTGATGGTTTGTTCAGTTCTTATGGTATTTTGTATGTACTCCTCCCGTAGTTTGCTTAACTTTCTGTCTGGATTGTTAGTCGTTTAGAATCTATTACAGAGTGAATAAGCAGTTCTTCCAAAAAAAAACAAAAAACAAAGGGGCAAAGAGTCATAAAAAGCACATGTTTTGTTTTTGGTTTTTTTATCCCCTGAGAACTAACCGGTGCAATTTATATTGAATATGCTTGCTCTTCCTGTTGATTGCAGGCTGTTGAATGAGGAAGATACGAATGCTGATATTAATTTCGTAGAATTCTCAAATTATGGTACTGAAATGTTTTAAACTTAAATTTGTACCTCTACTTTTCTTGTAACTATATCATACACCTAGTATCAGGTTCTTCTTGATACCTATTTCTTTTCCTCTTGATACCTATTTCTTTTCCTCCGTACGCGAGAAGGTGCTTTGTTGCATGTCCTTCACAAGCTTGAACTTTTACATTACCCTGTGGTTGACGAGTACTATTGACTCGAAGTAAACCAACAAGCTTGGCACGCGGGTATTCTAGATAGGTATTGCTTTACTTGCATATTTTTGAGCTTTGATACTCGTATCTTAGTTGGATTATTGGTTTGCGGGAAAGGCTACATTTAGCACCGGACCAATGATTCCGTTTCGAATCTGCAATAGAGAGGTAAGGGGGAAACTGAAGCTGAAACTCATAATGTGTAGTGGGTCGAAATATTTGAAGGTTCAGAGGGTTTGAAGGGTTAACCTTGTGGACCCATCGTTCAGTTGTCTCAGTTCGTCTACACGAAGGGAGTCATCTTGACACGTCATCCCACTCCGTTGCTGAACGAAAGATGGGCCCTGGGACAACTCGCCGAGCTTCAATTGCTCGACCGAGCGACTGTGTTCATGCGTCGTTCGGTAACGCATCCTGTCTTTCGGTAAGGTTTCTCCTCCTTTTTGGTCTTCGTTTGTTCGGCTGAGGAGAGTAACGTTCGGCAAGATGTTCGTTCGGGAGTGTCACGCCCTCGATTTTCAACATAATAATAATAGTAGCTTTAAAGGAAAAATCTACCGCGATACCCTCACATAACCCCAAAAGCCTTTCTCATATCCATTCGATACATAATATCAAGTCCAAGAATTTCAACAATGGCACTCCGGCCCCCTAATTGGTATAGACTAACCAAAAGAAAAGT
>JAOTQK010000018.1:7064817-7096741 GCA_025642025.1 Rhododendron ferrugineum | reverse complement strand
TTCTACTGGGTGATTTATCACTCACGGATACGTCTGTATCTTGGTAAATCGATTGCTTCGGCGATCAATTTGCCAGATGGCACATGATTCAATGGAGGGGATTCAACAATGGTGCAGTTCGATACAGAAAGAATATCAGGAACGAAGATCGAGTACGCTTGAAATCCGTATCAAGCCTAGAGTCGGCTCTGAGGTTAATGTATTTTGAATCATTAAATCTATCTTAAGATTGTAATAGATAAACTTTTATTTTGAAAAATTATATTTATTTAGCAAATTTTCTTAAGAAATTATTTTATATTGCACCCGAAAAGTCGGGGCGTTACAACCATTATCTAAATCGTAATCCATTTGTAATGTCACTTTGAATCTCAAGGAGGTGAACTTGACATTCCTAGAATCTCAATTGTTCTAATATAACCGGCTTAAACTTTAGGACAACTAAATGTAATTTAGCCATTCATTGTCGAATCCATGAACTGTCAGATGGGTAGTTGGGACTGACAGCGGTCCCACTAGGCATTAACACAAAAATCCACTTTTTGACATTTTTTTCTCACGATAGAACCGTATCACGCCTTGCTTCCCCCGGTGACAAATAATCATCGACTTGCCATACCTTGGCTAGGCCGGTTAAAATCCACTTTGACATTGCACATAAGATCTGATTTCCTCTGTTTCGAAAATTTTTATGCTTTCTTGCTGAGAGATTTTTTGATTGTTAATTGTATGATTTATTATTATTATTTTTTAAATCACTCCTCCGCTGGAGAAAATTTTCGCTGTCTGATGGATATATTCTACGTGGTATCCGCTCGGCACATCCGGGCCGTCTGATACACTTTTGGACTGATAGGATTGAAACCCTCTCTCTCCTCTCCTCTCACCTCAACACTTTCTCTCTTATTTTTCTCTATCTAAATTCGAGCCGTCCAAAAACGCAATAGACGGCTCAAATGTGCTGAACGGGTACTACGTGGTATCCACCCGGCATTGAAAAAATTTCCCCTGGGCACAGCAAATGTGCCTCATTGCACAGACACCCCACACCCTCTGCTCTTAAAAACTGCCACTATTCCCCCAACCTCCAAACGACGCTACTCTCTCCATCTCCACACCTGCTCTCTCTCTCTCTCTCTCTCTCTCACACACACACACACATGTATATGCATTTCTAGACCAATCTTTTTGGACTCGTGTTGACAATGGAAGTCGAGACTCAAGTGCTAAAACCACCATTCTCTCCCTCCGTCCTAAGTTCAACCACAGGTACCACCGACGCCCAATCGCAACGGGAGATCGCACCGGGGTCAAGTGCGGCCGCGATGAGGGTGCAGAAGGTATATAGGAGTTATCGCACCAGGCGAATGTTAGCGGACTCGGCCGTCGTAGCCGAAGAGCTCTGGTACGTCTATTCTTCCACGTCGTGTCTCTGTTTTTTCTTTCTTTCTTATGGAGTGTATTTATACACGAACTGATCGATAGATGGTGTGGTGCTGGGATGTTTTTCGAAGGTGGCAAGCGATAGACTATGCTCGATTGAATCATAGTACAATTTCATACTTCTACAAACGTAACAAACCAGAGACCGCGGCTTCCCGCTGGAATCGAATCAGCTTGAATGCTTCCAAGGTCTCTCTTTCTCTCTCTCTCTCTCTCTGATTACTGCAATGTGATATGGAATAAGACAACGGCGATTGTGACAGGGCCAACTCAAGGCAATTTTGTGAGACCTAAAGCGGTAAATTGACTGCAAGTGGGTGGTAGCTTAGTGGTAGACACCATGTATTTGATTAGGTTCAAATCTCGCTAACAGTACTAACAATACTAACTTTCGCCCAGGAAAAAAAGCCGTAAATTGATTCTCTCTAGTTTGTGATGTTTTTATAGATTATTTTATGGTTCTTATTGGGTTGTCTTTAAGCAAAGTAAAAAAGACAAAAAAAAAAAACTCTCCAGTGCACTTTTTAACACTTTCGATTTACTTTTTACACATTTTCATACACTTTTTAAACCTTTAACAACAGTCCACTGGGCTGTCTTTAGCACTTTCCATTTTTTTTATTCATAATTTTTTTTTTTTTTAGCCTTTTAGAGGTGAAATACTTCAGATCTTTGTACGCAAAAAATTCTTTTTCAATTGTTAGGATAGCAAACCCTCTTTTTTTGTTTTCATGAAATTGTTGATTATAAGTAGGACTTCAGCAATTATAATTTCAAAAAGTTGTTGTGGACCTGTGGTGGAAAGCAAGAAGTGACGTTTACATGAATTCTCCACTATATTTTGTAAGCAGAGCATGCATTTGGATTTGTAGGGTTGTACGAATTTTGATTTTTAGACATTCTTATGGTGGAAGCAAGATGTAGTGGTTGAATGTATTCTCAACCATGTTTTGAACAATGCATGAAATTGGAAAGAGATTTGTGTTACAGTGAATATATTGATTCTATTTAGTTTTGGGTTAAAACTTCAACTTTTGGCTTGCTTCCTCTTCGAGTTTGACCTGTTCAACAAAACAAAAGAGAAAGAAGAGTAGTAAATTACAAGAAATTGTGTTACTCTTGTAGAAAATGGGGACTTCTAACGGCTATGGAGTCAGTTGTTTTGGAGTTGTGTTAGTAGCAGTGCTCTATGCTAAAGCTGCCATCAGTCGTGACAGTACCTACAGTAGATTTCTTGTTTATCCTGTTTTTTGTTTTTGTTGTAGTACAAGAGACATTAACGAATGTCTACACAGAGTTGGCTAAATATTGTCATTTTATTTGCTCCTGGGCAGGTTGGTAAGGGTTTGTCTAAGGACGCCAAAGCACAAAAACTGGCTTTCCAACACTGGATTGAAGCTGTAAGTTAAGTTTTAGTTGTCATCTTTATGGCCTTCTTTGAAGTTCTGCCTTTGTTACTTCTTTTTTTACTCTCTGTGAACTTTAGATTGATCCAAGGCATCGTTATGGGCATTACTTGCATCTGTATTACGAAGAGTGGTGTAAAACAGATGCTGGTCAGCCGTTCTTCTATTGGTAAGGGAAATTTTCTTTTAGTGTATCAGCTTTTCTTCTCATTGGATATTTGATGTACTTTCTTCGATAACATCTACTTTGAATCTCAAAAAAATTAGCAACAAAGGCATCTATTTTACTAAAAACGCATGAACTCATTGATGGAATGATTTTGGGCGGCCCAGCCTGATCAAGGATCAATCGGTGCTTTATCTTGCTTTATGTCATATTAGATACTAGAGAATGTTAGAATAAGGGCATGTGCAATAGTTAATTGCTCATATCTGCTGCTGAACTTCTTGTCATTGGTCATAATTGGTTACTGCATCGCCTTCGTCTATCTCTTCCTGTTTTGCAAACCTAACCTCTTGGCTTTGACTCTGATGAATATTGCAAAGAATGAAGAAATAAGGGTTATACGTGAATAAAAAATTTAATTGCCTAGGCAGGAGAGAAACCTACAGTGGGACTGTTGGTATGCACATTGCCTATATGCCACTTATTGTTGTCAAAGAATTTTGTTGTAATTCACTACACAGGGAGATCATAACAACAACTAAGTACTTAATGCATGAGTTGATGTTGTTTTTCCCCTTACAGTGTTTGGTGGGATAGAGGTTGTAGAGCATGTATTTATGTCGAACCTTCTTGGTTCTACTTATCCCAGGTTGGATCTCGGCGATGGAATGGATGTTGAACTTATAGAATGTCCAAGATCAAAGCTTCGGCAACAGTGCATCATATATCTTGGACCTGTATGTGCTCTAATGAATCTGTTTTGGCCAGATCTACATATTGAAATTCAGTTTCTGGCCGTATTGAAACCTATGTAATGCTGTATTGAACTGTCGTTTCCAAGTCAATCCTAAATTCCTACTATATGTGACTTTCCTGTGGTTGATTTTTCTTTAAAACCAGCAAGAGAGAGAAAATTACCAATATATTGTTGTGGAGGGGAAAATAGTGCACAAGCAAAGTGGAAATTTTCTTGATACAACCAAAGGAAAGCCAGGTGCAAAATGGATATTTGTGATGAGCACCTCCAAGAAACTTTATGCTGGTCAGGTGAGAGTGATATTGAGAACTAGAATAATTTTGTCAGCCTGTCAGTTAATATTACCCGAGCTTTAGTGTAATTTGGAGCCTGATATGTTATTTACTTTCAGAAAAAGAAAGGAATCTTTCACCATTCCAGCTTCCTTGCTGGTGGTGCTACATTGGCTGCTGGAAGGCTTGCAGCAGAGGATGGAACACTGAAGGTACTGAAACAGTGCACAATTCATCAACTTGAAGACATTTAAAAATGGGAATTGACATTTTCAAATCTAATTTCTCACATAGAATCAGCCAATGCTTGTTCAATTTAAAACTTCCGGTCTTGATGCAAGCAAAATCTTCATTGCCTCAACGTCATAGACTCATAGCTGTAATCAGTAATGATCAAATGGACTTCAGATGCGCATATCCTTTTTACTGCACTTATTAAGTTCATATCTACTCATGCATCTATCTATCTGCCATTCTTGGTGCTGTTGTTTTGAGTTTTGAAGTTGTGTGGATTTGGAGTCGGGAATGATAACAACTAACAAGTTATCCTGAAGAAGAGGAAGGCTACACTACATGGGAATTTTTCAGGACATTAACGGAAACAATATTATTGTGATGTGTTCTGCAAAGCTTTTGAGGAAAAGTTGGACTATCTGGAAAGCTAGAATCATAGATTTTTTGTTATTAGGTCCCACTCTGGAATCTTGGAAATGCTATTTGTTGTGCTGATTTTCAAAGAAACATGTGTAGACCGGCTTAACTGGTATAGTTTACAGAGAGATGAATCCGGTTCTCCTTGAGGTTTGGATACCTCTTTTTTCATCAACATGACTTTACTCTATTTGTGCAATTCTTGTGCATTCAGGCTGATACATGCTATACAAGGAAATGCAGGATCAACCTGATTGTGATATTATATCATCTGAATTCTGACCACTTGTTACTTTTCAGTCTATATCACCATACAGTGGACATTACCGGCCGACTGATGACAGCCTCAACAGTTTTCTATCATTTCTCAAGCAAAATGGAGTCGACCTTGACAGGGTTGCAGTATGTGATGTTCTTTTCTCCTATATTGTTTTGTTATAGCTAGTCAATTGATTATCGTGTTAAACTGTCGTCAAGGGAGGTGGTTATGTGGAGCTACACAGGCTGTTAGGAAATCAGGACTTCCTCTGAATCCTCAGAAGGAAAGCTGGTTGTTTCGCTGAAGGAAAGCTGGTTAAAGTACCAGTTTCCGTGTCCGTGTGGCTTCCTTAACCTTCTCCAGTATGTAGAGCTTCTGGATATAGTAACTCGTCGTTGTTTCTTCTATCAGATACTCAAGGCGAATGATGATTATGAGAACTACGAAGAGAGCAAACCGAAGAAAGAAGAGATTACATCTGAATTTTCAACATATTCAGAATCTCCTCAACCTGTTAATTCCATAGAAGAGGAATCTTTGGAATCGCGTGTGGCTTCCCAAACTGAAACAAAAAACAACTACGAAAGGACCCTATCCGGTGGACTTCGGAGCGCGAGAGCTGAGGTGCCTGAAAAAGCAATATTGCAAAGAATAAACTCAAAAAAGGCAGCCAGTTCATATCAGTTAGGCCATCAACTATCGCGGACATGGTCAACCGGTGCTGGTCCCAGAATCGGTTGCGTCGCTGATTATCCGGTTGAACTGAGGTTACAGGCCCTTGAGTTAGTTAACCTCTCCCCAAGAACTCCTCAAACACACCGGTGGATGGCTGGTCTTGCATCACCCACAACCATTCCTGAATCGATCTCTGCTGTCTGAATCTGTGTAGTATTTCTTTTCAACTACTACAATTTCTCATGCTTTCTGTTTGTAGTGGATGCAAGTTCCTTAAGTCTATGTCACTTGAGTTCTTTTAAGCTATTAATCTCATCCTTATTTCTTCATCTCAGTCTTGGTGTAAATGTGCGTTGTTGATTCTATTTTCTTTGAATGCAAATTGATCGCGTGTTGATATCAAATTTAGTGCAGTTTTAAGGATTTTTGCCAAGATGGTTTTTGGTGGGTAAAATGATATTCACACCCCCCTTTTAACAATCCACACTCCCTTATTTGTTTTTATCCACGTGAATTTACGATATTGTCCTTAGATGTGGGAAAAAGTGTATCGAATAAAGGGCAAGATAATAAATTCAAGTCGATAAAGGCAAAAAAATGAATGTGAATTGTAAAAAAAAGAGTGTGAAAATCAATTCCCAAATTTTATATTATATACTATTTCTTCTATTATCTCTGCTTAACAGGGTCAGCCCAAATTTCGAACCACAGAAAAGGAGAAGAAAGCCCAGACTTCCATTGAGGGGCAAATCTCCGTTGGGAAAATGACGGCCCAGAACGTGTTTTAATAATTAATACCCGTCAACGACAAGCTAAGAACATTTGTTAATACTGAAAATGTCCTTGGCGGGTATTAATTATCAAAATACGTCATTGGCCGTCATTTTCCCATCTCCGTTAGTTAGGCCCAAGGCCCTACGGCTACGATTCAATAACTTTCATTAACGCGGGCTTGAGATGTCTGAATCGACTTTGGAGATTGGAGTGACAACAATTTATAAGGCGTTTCCACCAAGGTTTTTTGATGAAAAAACATAGGCCATTTATCATCTTGTTCACACTAATCAACAAGTTTTGGTATTTTAATTTATTATTCACATTAACCAACAATTTGTCAACAACTTCTTTCTTAACAACTTTTTCGCTCGCATACTCATCTACAATTTATTTATTACCGGAAACAACTTGACATTTCTCAACAACTTATTCACTACCGAAAACAATTAACAACTTGATCATAACAAATTCTTTCTCAAAACTTATTCACTACCGAAACACCTCATGTGTTTTAACAGGGGGTGTTTGCACATTTCACAAACCATTGGGTGTTATGTGCACATTTTTGAACAATAAAGGATATATTTGCACATGGCCCAAAACACAAGGGGGGTCAAAATGGACATTGCCCAAAATAAAAAATGGACACTCCTCTCAACCACTTCCTCTCACATGCGTGTGGGGCCTACACATTTAATTAGTTGTGAGTCCCACACACATATATGAGAAAGAGTGGTTGAGAGAGTGATTGATATGAGTGTCCCTAGCATTGTCCATTTTTTTAATGAGAAAATTTTCAGTACCGAGTGGGTATATCCCACGTGGTGCCCGCTCGGCACTCCCGAGCCGTCCGATGCACTTTAGGACGGCTCAGATTGAAACTCTCTCTCATCTCACCCCTCCTCTTTCTCTCCTTTTTCTCTCTCCAAATCGGAGTCGTCCAAAATTGAAATGGACGACCCGAATACACCGAGCGGACACCACGTGGTACCCGCTCGGCACTGAAAAATTTCTGTTTTTAATTGTTCCTTGGCTTCCTTCCCTTCCTTTTCCCTATGCTTTAAACAAAGCCTTTGACATTTGCAGTATCAGTTGAAGTAGATTTGCGGTGGTCACTTGTAGTGGCACTAACAAGACTTGGCAGTCCAACGGCAAGCCTCGTTCTAGTACCACCTGATTTTTGTACTAACATCACATGGGATGGTAGTATTGATTTCGAGTGACACCAGCAAACCGACCCGGAACCAATCAAACAGCAGCCGAGTTTGGATGGTAAGGTCCAAATGACAACTACATGCCCACGAGGGCCGGTTACAGCCTTACCTCTTTCTGCGTCACCACCGCTTCCACCTCCAAAAAAAAATATCTCTCTCTCACACACACACAAAAACACACTCTTTGTCACTCTTAAGGAAATACAAAACGGGGCCGACCCAATATATTTGAAGGTCGTAGGCCAAAACGTTGAATTGGGCCCTACATATATTTATTATTGGCAAACAAAATAAATAAAAATATTTATGTATATAACTATTTCAGTCCATGTTGAACATAGTAAATTATACTTTGGTTCTAGCGGCTTGAGTTGTTGCCTTAAATCCTCATTATCACATGATGTAGCATCTATTGTTCACAAGAGACGCTTCTTCTAAGATCCGAAAAATTATATAGGAGTATATAGTTATTGAGGGGGACTATTGAGGGAGGGAGCCTCTGTTCTGGCCTAAAATTTAGAGCCCTAGGTGGCAGCTTGCCCTAGGGCCAGCCCTGGAGATACATATACACCGACCTTACTCCAGTCTATTCCTTTTATATATGTCCAATAGACTGATTGAACAATTGAGTTCCTGAATTTGATTGAGGGTCCTAGTTTGATGATCTAAAATACTTAATTTTATACAATTCTTACTTAGGTTATTTATACATAAAAGAGAGAGAGAGATCAAGTTAAATTGCGTTTGATCATCTATCTTTTTAAGACTTGATAAGGTGATTGGTGGCATTTGATTATTTTAATTTTTTTTTTGTTTATAAAAAAGAGAACCTTATCTCTATTGGTTTAATTAATTCCACAATAATAGATAAGAGAAGAAACAATTTGAGTGATCTTGAAGGGAAAGACTACAATATACACCCTTTATTTGGGTGTGTATCATATGCACCCCAAAAATGTTATGAATTATAGAGAAAATATTACGAATCGTATTACTAAAAAGTTACGAATCGTATAAAGGTTACGAGATACACCAAAATGTTATGAATCATAATGAAAATGTTACGAATCGTACTTCTGAAAAGTTATGAATTCTAGAACAAAAGTTACGAAACACGTTAAAATGTTATGAATGAACCATAAAATAGATGTATATGGTACACCCTTTTAAGGAATGTGTATTGTAGACTTTCCCGATCTTGAAAAACCATGACGTCACGTGATGTTCCAACAACTGATCTTAATGACTTCCAACCACTAAAGATATAGCTAAATGGAGACTAAACAGTTAGATTTTGAAAAACTCCAGAGTCAAAAGAACCATAATTCATAAATATGTGGGGGGTTTCGACAGCCATCACTAGAAGGAGTGACATGCATGTACTACATGCAAAATGGCTCGATCGATCATCATCCACGGTTTTTGTTAAGATGTGAAGACGATTCCAAGGTTGCAGTCAAAATTGTCCGGGCATAATTGAGTTGCAGCAATTTCCGCCTGGGCAGAATGAAGCAAAATTCAGTCACAGTGAAAATTGCTCAGGCGGCCCTGAATCCCGCTTGGGCGGCCCGGACCAGTTTGGAGTAGTTTTCAGTTGCAGTAATTTCCGTCTAGGTGGCCTTGAATCCCGCCTGGGCGGCCCAGGACAAAATGAGCAGGCAATGCTCGCAGTAATTTTCGCTTGAGTGGTTCTGAATTCTGCCCAAGCGGTCGACGGCAGGCAAAAATGCGAGTTTTAGCATTTTCTATTTATTGGCTTGCTTGTAACTATAAAAGCAAAGCTACGGCAGCCTCCTATTGTAACTCTTATATATATACTTTCATCATAGCAAAACACCCCAGCACCCCGTGGAGTACGATTACGCAATCAGCTTACCACGTAAATTTATGTGTCTTGTTCTTTTCTTGCTTTAGATTGTTTTTTGTTCTTGGTTTGTTCTTCGATTGCGTGTGTTTGTTTGTGGGTTTGGACGTTCGAATTCCCAACCGTTTTCATGGTCCTCTTAACTTCCATGTGTCCAACAGCCACCCCCAACCCCTGGCAGTTCTAGTCTCATTTGATGGTGCACTTCTAAACAGATAAGACCGGCAGAGCCGGCCTCGGGGTAAGCCCCACATGAACTCGGGCTTAGGTAACTCCCCACCATGGGCAACAAAAAAAAAAAGTAAATTCAATGTCACCTTGATTTTATTTATTTCCCTTTTATGTTCTTTTATTTTCTACTAACTTAATAGTAAGTGAACAACCAAATTTGGGGTCAGCCTTGAGTAGTCCAAACATCGGGACAGGCACCGGATAAGAGGGAAATTATTTTAATTACGTTCATGCAGCAATCCACATTTTTCACAGGTCCCACCAGCCCAAACCCAAACCCAAACCTGAAGTACTCTCGCGGCATTCGGCCCATGAAGTAGTAGTATAAGAAAGTAGTAGTAGTAAATCGTCATGCTTCTCTGCCTCTACGGCCTCTGAATCACTGGACCGGCAGGACCGCTAGTTTGTCTCTCAGATTTGAGAAGTTTTTCAGTGTCGGGTGGGCACAGGCCACGTAGTGCCGAGTACCATCTCGGTCGTCTAAACGTGTTTTGGACGGTCCAGATCTGTTTGGATAATTTTTTAGTGTAAAATTATCAAAATACCCCTTCAAGCCCAAACAGATCTGAGCCTTCTAAAACACGTTTGGACGGTCGAAATGCGTGCTTGGCATCATGTGACCCGTGCCCGCTCGGCACTGAAAAATTTCTCCTCAGATTTCCTACCTTTTTGTTTTGCCCTTTCGCCTTTTCAATGGATTGAATTGAAGAATATAGCCCACCATTTGCAGCGGCAGTCTCTCACCCTTTGCAAATCAATCAATGTATACAATCCAAGTAATAGATAAAAAAAATTGTATATATAATTGTGGTTTACTAGAGGCCGTTGAGATTTTTGAACACCCTTCTTAGAATTTCTGAAAGCCGCCACTGAGAATATAGTTGTATGTACTCCTTTGTTCCAATTTCGGAAATCTTACAGTACTTAAAAAACATAATAATAGATTCGTCTCTGTGCTTGCATAATTTCGAGTGGGGGCACGCGTTCGAGTGAGACACGTACCCCCACGTAGGTCCGTCCCTGTGCTTACATAATTCAACGCTCAAGATAAAAACTACTGAATGACACTCTATAATTATTGAACCCGAAAGATAAATAGTAGTTTCAAGTTATTATGTTGGGTTCGGGTTAACGTGCTGCAAGGATAGATAAAAACAAGTTAGCCGTGCCATTTTTCAGGTTATGCGGGTTGAACATGAACCTGATCTATTCAGCAATCGTGTTCTCGGGTCGTGTCATGTACGTTTTTCGTGTCAGAAATAATTAATCTTAATCAGCCAACTTCGTGTCGAATTCAAATCATGTTATCGTGTCGTGTCATAAATTCTCACTCCACCTGCGAGAACCGACGGTTTATTTTATCTCCAAAAATCAATTTGGGGCGCGTGCACGCACGAAGCTGCCTAGGTGGCAAAAAGGAGAGACGTGTTGACGCATGGGGCTCAAGCGTCCTTGGGAACATGTCCCGCCGTGATCTGGCATGACACGTGGCACTCCCCTGCATCCTCCCTCTTTTCACTGATGTCTCTACGTATGAATTTGATACATTTGAATCACCACAGAGGCGGTGAAAGTAATAATGGTGTCCAGTATGCCGTCGAGTTACGATTCTCCTCCCTATACGGCGTCGGCGTCGGCGTCGGCGTCGGAGGGAGTGTATTGCGGCCCGAGCTGGGAATGCGGTGGTGGTGACTCGGTGGTCGGGAGCGAGTTGGAAGCGGCCGAGGCTTTGGCTGGCCTGGCCCATTCCGCGTTGCCGACTCACCGAGTCAAGACCGAGTCGCCGCCTCCACACTCGGGAGGAACTAACCCTCAAGACGCAGCACTACTTCGTCCTCCGTGTCCCTCAGAGGTTCGTTGTTACGATTCCTTTTCTCTATTTAACCCCCTTTGAGCTAAATTTTTTTACCACGTTTTGGTTCGGTCTTTTGGTTGTTTTCTCTTTCTAATTTTTAATAGATTTGGATCAAATTGTTACATCAAATCGTAAGAATTAAGAGAATACAACCACAAAAAGACCGCGACAAAAAGTTGGCACAAAGTTAGTCCAAAGGTGTCTAAAAGTAACTGTTGATGCATTTTTTTAGTAGCATGTATTGTGTATTTTCACTGTGTGTGTGTATGCAGATGTGTTTATTGCTTTCCGTCTGTCTCTGCGTTTGGTTATGCAATGATAAGTGTTTGAATTGGGGAGGTCGGTTGTTGGTGGCCTTAAATCTAGGTGAACTTTTCTAGTATGATGAAATTTTTGAAGGTGTTTTCTATGGATAAATAAACAGTAGTCATCTTGACTGTCTGGATAAATAAAGTGTTTGAGTTAAATCTTTTTTTTTTTGATAAGTAAGTGTTTGAGTTAAGGTAAATCTTGAGTGAGAAAGGATGACAAATAGAACTCTCTTATGTATCCGGCAATGTTTCTCACAGGACAACCGTGAGATTGATTTAGTAAGCATTGGGGGAAAACACTATTTATTGGTGGTTTATTGTCAATAATACATTAATTGTCATCAAACTGCAAAAAAAAAAAATGACTTCCATTAGAGTGGCGGCTCCAGATTTAGTAGCTCTATTAACCGGAAATATGTACACAAAATTTCATACTATATTAGTTTGAATAGTCAGTTGAAAAAATATGAAAACATATAGGATTTTACAGTTGTCGTTGATGAGTCGTATTTTGAGACAAACAAGATTAAACCAGCGTATTAATTTGCTAATACCCTTTCTAGGGTAAGTGTGGTGATTAGGCTGGCATGGAACTTTTTGGAGACATGCTCTTCTTTTTCGTCCTAATTACTGAGATGATATGACATGTTTTTTACACAACGTCATAGATCCCAAGGAAGATTATTGAATTCAACCGAGTTTCGCTTAGAAGAATCTGAACTCTGAAGTGTTTCTGTCAACAAAAATTTCCGTATTACATCTTATGACATAGTTCAATTTCTTTTAAGAAGCTTGTACACGATTTCATACACTAACAAGCAAAAAAATTTAAAACTAGTTAATGTTATGAAAACTAAGTTTAGTACATATAGACCAGAGGCAGAGGTAGTAGACATGGAGTCGACAATAGTTAAGATAGAGCATAGAGTATGGTACTGATCCTAGACATGGTGTCGACTCTCGTTGAGATAGAACGTAGAGCGTGATACTGATCCTATATGCCCTTTTTTATCTTTCTTTTTGCCGTCGCGAGTGTGGGCCTCGCTTGGACTTATGTGTTCTGTGATCAACTATGGGCTACCTAGGCCGATGGGTGTTCATGATAAATTGGGCTGAGTGTTCAAATAATGCCTGAAACAAATTCAAAACTAGTAAAATCTGCAAAATAAATTTTGGGTGTACAGTTGCACATCCATCATTGGGTGTGCAGCCGCCACTACATCCATATCCATGCTTCTCATGCTTTGTTTGCTTTCAAGCATGATTGGGGAGAAACACCATCAATTTTCTTTTCGGTATAGGAGAAGAAATAGCTTCATCAAAGAAGGCGTAAGTGCCACATATATTAGAGCAGGAAAACTCACTAAAACAAAGCAAGCAAGTTAAAAGCTAATGTAGCTTAAAAACCAAAAATGGACTATTCCAGTCCCTACAAATGGAACAATTGGGTGAGAAGGCTGTAGTTATTGAAACTGAAAGGATTTAACCCGAACACTGTGTTGATTTTTATTCGGCTGTAGTTATTGAGCTGAGGTTTTATGGGGAGCTCTGAAAGTGCTATGGTTCCTCTCTTTCCGCAAAGTAAGGAAGTTAATTGCACTATGATTTGCTGGTCTTGAATTTTTCCTTTTTGATTTGTGTATCAGGATCAAACAGGAGTTGTTAAGCAGCAAGGTGCAGTTATATGCATCCTAAAGATGGAGGGGATGGACGTTGAGCGGGATGCTGAATTTCATAAACCAAGTCATATCAGCAACTCAAGTTATGTATCTTGTAGTGGTAGCAAGTTAAGACCACAGTTAACTGAGGTACATAAGTTTCAATTTCCTTGTATTCAATTTTCTGTTATGCCCCCTATAAGTAGTATATGTTATTCTTTTCAGGCTGAGAAGGAAGCGCGAAGATTACGCAGGGTTTTAGCCAATAGAGAGTCTGCTAGGCAGACAATTCGCCGTAGGCAGGTGAGTTTTGTTCAGGCAACCCAATGCTTATGTGGTTCCTTAAACATCAGCCAGAAATTATTGGCTTAGACTTGTTAGGCTTTCCATTTGCTCTGGTTGATGGATGTGTGTTTTTCCTCTCGTTTGCTTTGTTCTCTCATTACCTGTAATCTGGGCTTGCATGTTTTTCTTTTTACCTTCTTTATTTATCACTAAACTTTTCTTGTACCCATGTTTCAGTTTCAATTCAATTTTAATGATCTCGTTCTGTCTCTTGAGTCGACTACTAGCCCCTCCTTTGTCGAGCTCCATCACTTTTATATTGTATACCCCCTTTGCACATATTTGTCACCATCATTTAGATAGTCTTTTCAAAATTAGCTCCCTGCATGTGTGCGTGATTTGTAGGTTGTTGAAGTTTGTCCCACATCGGTTAATTATCTCTTTCAAAACAAGTATATGAGCCTAGGCGGCCTCTCCACTCGGTGCCAATTGGTTTTGGGTTGGATGCTTTAACATGGTATGAGAGCTAGGGTTTTTGGAGAATTTGTTCCCCCATTGTTTGTGCCTTAAGTGCACTGTTGTTTGTTGTGATCCAAGTGTCATGGATCGTTTGTTTACCTTTTCACTTGCGAGTCGAGGGTCGCACGTGTGGGGGATTGTTGGAGTTTGTCCCACATCGAGTAATTATCTCTTCAAAACTAGTATATGAGCCCGGGTGGCCTTTCCACTTATTGCTAATTGATTTTGGGTTGGATGCTTTAAAATAGGTTTATCACTTTCTCTTCATTGTTTTTTATTTTATTAGTTGGAGCAATGAAGCAACGAAACCCCTAACAATCGCCGTATCCATGTCGGACACTCCTGGAACACATGGGAACGCCACATGAGTTGTCTATTAAATTTAAATATTTTTTTTTGGTGGGACATGCCGGGCATGCACATGGGGTACAACAGGTTGATATTCATAAATTTTAAAAGCTTTTCCGAGGTAACATATGCCATGTTCGTTTTGGGACTTTAGACTCGAACTTTTCTTTCTGCACACAGTCTCTAATAAATTTTTGCTCTCGTTACTCTATGTATGTCTCTCCACTCATTACCCCAAAAAACTACCTCAAAACCCAAAATGAACATGGTCATATAAACTACTCTAAAAGTATTGGGCCAAAAGTGTGATGTAAAATATATGTATGTGTATAGGCATACACCATTGGTCGCTCATGCATTTAATAGGAGTCCTAACCTAAATATGCTCTTAATAGGAGTCCTGACCTAAATATTTTTGCGGTTACAATGTAGGTTTGCATAGCGATAAAAAATGTTTATTTAAAGAAATTGTCAATTGTATCTGTGTCTCCATCTTTTGTGAATTGTTGTGTCATCTATCCATGTCTGTGCCCATCACCGTGTTAGTGTCCCTATCCGATCCATCCTATGTAGGTTGGAGGATGTGTGGGGGGGCTTCATTTACTGTAAGACAGTTGATGTAGAACTAGTAGTAGGACCCTAAGCATCCACAAGGGGAGGTGAAGTTAAAATCCGTCCCCGTTTAAGAGAAATAATTGTTCATTCATTTGTTGCATCTTCCCTAACACAATCTCAGAGGCCTCTAAATGGACTCTTTCATTTGATTGCAGATATATGAAGGTGAGAGGAAAGAATGATAGCATAATCATCGGCTCATAGTATAACAACCCGCGCCAGCTGACTTGGTAACCCTTAGCCTAAGCACGAGGCTCAAAAGGTTAACCTCATGTTATACAGTTGCTGGTCGGAATCACTTATATATCATTCAAAATTTTCCAAATTTCCCGATGTGGGACTTTTGGTTTTGGGGTCTCACAATCTCCCCATCTTGTGATGCAACGTCCTCGTTGCATTGGCCCAGCAACCTTCCCCTGGTGGCCATGGTGTGATACTTAGCTCTGTACAACACAATCAGTGTGCTCGTACCAGATTCTAGAGGTGGCTCCCACCATGTAGATCAGGGTTGTGCTTTGATACCAACTGTAACAACCCGCGCCATCTGACTTGCTAACCCTTAGCCTAAACACATGGCTCAAAAAGTTAATCTCAGGTTATACAGTAGCTGGTCGGAATCACTTATATATCATTCAACATTTCCCAAATTTCCCAATGTGGGACTTTTGGTTTTGGGGTCTCACACATAGGTATGATGGATGAGCTGTCCACCGGGCCACCGTTGGTATACTCGCAAGAATAGGATCTGGGCAAACTCTCCAGGGCTTAGAAAAATTGATTTCATCGACTGTGGCTTGTTTTAGGCAAGGTTCTGAATACCGTACCAACTAGAGTATCCATTTTCCTACCGGTACGTACCGGTTAGATACCGAGTACCGTTTCGGATTTATTGCTATTAGTGTTATTTTTCTACATAAAAGTATTTATCATATAATATATGCATTTATTAAAAAAAAAAAAAATACTCTGGTATTTGTCCGGTACCGATCGGTATTGTCCGGTACTTAAAGAAAAATAATAAATTTTAAAGTAGTTTGGTATCGTTGGGTATCACCGGTACTGTCCGGTATTGGCCTGTACCAACCGGTATTTGGGGCGGAACGAAATTAGAGGTATAGGGTACCGGATTTGGATAATACCGGTACGTACTGGCCGGTACGGTACGGGATCATAACCTTGGTTTTAGGTTTCGTAAAACTCAGGCAAATCAAGGCAAATTGATATAGCTCATAGCTAGTGATTCACGAAGAAGCTGAAGTAGGTCGCCTGCACCAATGAACTAGGAAACACTCCTCCTTCCCTAGTGGGAACAATCTTATTATTTGAAATAGCATGTGTACCTTTTTTTCTCAATGCTGACTCGAGCTTCTTATAGTCAAGGTAATTGTGCTTTTTGGATGGCGTTGAGTTGGGGTGCCTTTTTACTCGAAAAATCAACCTTTCCAATGCAGTGACGGCCAACCCAAGATGATATGGCCCACCTCCATGGGAATGACATGGCACCAAATGTTACCCTTTGTTAAAGAGGAACTAGGCGTCTTCATTGACATCGATATATGATGTATCGACTCAGAGAAACTTTGTACAAAGTGGGATGGTGAATACAAATGAACTTTGTATGACGCAACATTAACATAGCTGCTGTACAGGTGATGAATTTGCAAAATTTGTCTTCGTCTTTGATATAAGAGTGGAAGATCTCGCTCCTTCCCCCCACCTTTTATGCAAGTTTGCATAAGCACGCATCTAAGCATGCACAATGTATGCAAGAACCGACGGTGACACGAGGGAAGGATTGTAAAAGGGTGAGAACGAATATGGGCATCCTCCTCGCACCTTATCTCCGGATCTAGGTTATCATCTTTGGGTTGTAGACTTGTTTAGGTAAGTCAGTGGAGTGAGTTTTGGGAAAGCCTCATCCATGAGAAACTTTAAACATTTACTGTTGGGATTTGGTCAGATTTGTAGGAAAGTCTTCGTAGTTACCCATTTTCCTTTCTCATCCATATGGTTTAGAGGCTAGTTACTGCTTTGCTTGGTCAGGTTGGACGCAGAAGGAAACTTTGTTCAGAAGGGTTTCACAGGCTCCACAGTGGCTCTTCATTGAACTTGAGGTATGGTGACCGATTCATAATCGGGACTACTGTATGCTTTGTTAAGGTAGTGATTTTGTGGAAAACTAGCTTGTGTTGGAGGGCATCATTACGTCCCCTTCAAAATCTCCTCAAGGTTATGCGCTCATCTTCCTTAATGTTACAGCACCTAAGTACTCTTCACTCTTCAGTGACAGTTTTCACCCCTTGTGTATGCATTGATCTAGAAGGATCACCTTGATAGGATGGGCGGAATATTTCTCTTTTAGAATTTCCTTCATCTCAACGTAGTCGGTGATGGCGGGTTGGTTTTGCCTCACCTGATATATTCATGTTGCAGAATGAGTTTTAAGTTGTCTGGCACAAATACATTAGGCGTGTCCGAAGCAGATTCCTGGAACAGATAAGAGTCATAAGTGTCTTTCTATTTACTTAAAGAAATGAACATGGAGAAAATAGGTCACCTGTGAAATCTTGGATTCATAAGATGTCATGGTGAGTACATTGGGAAAGTCTTGTCGAAAACCTACATGGGCTTAGACTATTTTTGGAGAAGGAATTACTTGGGCTTGGTTGGATGGTAATTGTATGATTATTCTGTGGGGTAAGATGGTGGGAGGTATGTGAACTCAATTTCGTTCAGTCAGTAAGGCATAGATCAGGTAAATTATACTCGGAACATGTTATTCTGTTGAGGGAGAAGTTAATCGAAACTTTCTTCCTTGGTTGCATGAACCTCCTACTGGTGTGACAAATCCACTATGGAAACTTGATTCTGTGATTTGGAGTAAGATGCTTGTAAGAAGCTTGCACCAATTGTGATAGAACCTCACGCCCAGTTAGGAAGGAACTTTGAGACATTTGAATCTCAAAGTAACCTAAGAAAAGCTACAAAACAAGAGAGATCTATAGTACCCCAGATTGTAGGGAACAATCCCCGCAAACTTTTTATGGTGCATGATATTTACGTAGTATTCATAGATAGTTGCACACTAAAACAAAGTTGCAACTAAAAATCAATATCCAGTTTTTGTGCTTCTGTTAAGTTATACATTGGCACTTAACCCACGAAACATTTCGTCGGTTTTGTACCGCAGACTCTTCAATGTGTCATTGCTTCTCTGTCCCCCTTTCATTTCCATTACATGCAACTATGTTTTTCAATGGTTTCGGTATCACAGTCGAACTTTTTTTCTGAAAGAATAAGAGACCCACAGCTGTGGATTAGACTTTTCCTTGATCTGTTACATTCCACAATCTACATTTTGCTCCGAGTCTCCGACATACTTATGCGGATATCTGTTTTCAATTCCAACAGCAACTTACCTTTGCATTCTTGTATTACTAGTCTCTGAATTGAAATACAAGTATAGTTTTAAGGCACGAACAAAAAAGAAGTGTTCAAGAGTGTTACTGATATGAAACAACTAATTTGCTTGTTCCCTTGAGCATCAAATAATTAGGTAACAAGAATGCTAGAAGTGTATGCAACTTGGAAGTGCGTAATTTGTTAAACTTGAAAGTACTAGCATCCTTTAATTTGGAGAAGTACAGTACATACTCTGATGTTCTTTTTTGTTTGCTAGTTATTCTATCATTTTTACTTACAAACGGCACAGGCATTCTTTGCTTATGGTTGTTCAGCTTATTGCCTTTTCCTTTGTTGTTAGGCTCTGTTTGAGGAGTTGACCAGAAAAGCTGCTGGTCTAGCAAGTGAGAATGAGAATCTGAAGAGGGTAATGATTTATTTTGGACAGTCCATGTCAATGCTAGTATGGCTTTTACTGAGCTCATACTTTTAAATTTATTTCTACTGAGCACATACTTATGTTTATTCAAGGAGAAGGAGGTGGCTTTGGAAAAATATGATTCTTTGAAGAGCACAAATAAACGCTTAAAAGCACAGGTAAGACATGATTAGCATTGAAGAAATGTGTATTGCTTTTCGCTAATTCAAGAACTGTAAAGTTTTCAGATTTTCCACTTCCATTCTCTTGTACTTTGCAGATGGCGGAGACAGTTAAGACAGGAGTAGAGGAAACTCGGGTTGATTCAAAGCCAGCCAATGTCGAGATACCTACTTCCTCATATGCCAATTGCCCATATCTCGTCTTCAATCAACCCCCATTCTCACCATTTCCCTGGCCTCATATCATTCCATCTTCAAATCCAGTTCAATTGAACACTCTCTCTCAAAATGCCATTTTTTTGCCATCGGAAGTCCCCATGCCATCCATAGCCAAACCTGACATATGTCATGAACCAGAAAATCCGATGAAGGTTAATGGTGAAGGAACTCCCTTCTATATTGTGCCATACCCTTGGTTCTTCCCTATTCGTGATCATGGGGATGGACTCAACCTTGGGCCTTCCATTGACCTGAATAATGAACAAACTGGAAATTCCAACGATAACCCGTGTAGTGCTAGTCCATCTTCCAACATTATTGTACATGAAGAGAAGAATCCCGTAAAAGCTAAACCAGAAGCTTCTAGTAAAAAGGATGATGGTGCTGCTGAAGCAGCAGAAGTCAGGAGGAAAAGGAAGGAACTCATAAAGCTAAAGCGTTTGCATTGCCGCTAGTACTTTTACACGTTGTTGAGCTTTTCAGGCCAGGATTTGGTTGGTGAACTAGGTTCTTCCCGAGGTGTTGCCTGTGATTGGCATTTGCAAAGGCGGAGGACTGAGAACTCCATCGTTAAGTTCGTAACCATGGAGGGTTTGACAGAATGAGGGACCCGTTTTTGTAAATTAAGGTTTGTTTATCTACTGTAACGTTCTCTTGCTGTTCCACCCCTTTTCACTTTCTCGTAGGACGCTTTAGTTATAGCTGGTTAGTAGAAGTCTTGCTAGAGTGTATATTGCTTGCTTGGCAAAATCAGAGTTTCGAGAGTCTGATAGGAACTATACTTCGATTGTGAGTGTTCTGTTTTTCTTTGAGTTGTTCACAACTTTGTTACAAAGAGTGTATTTTTTTTACCCAAGTATTGTGACATTTCAAGTTTTGTAATGCTTTGATTTTGGGGAAGGGTGGCAAAATTAGGAAAATCTGCTGAATTGTTATCAGAGTTGTCATCAATCATAGATGTAACTCATCAATCATAGATTTTGCTATGTGATTCTGATGATTCGAAGCTCAGGCCGATGCGAAGCAGATGATGTACCGTATGGAAGGGCTCGTTTTACTACAGTCCAATGTCTCTATAGTTAGCTCTTGCTCTTTCGGTCGGAAAATGACGTCAACGGAGGTGTGTAGTTGCACTATTCCGCTGGACCCTAGACACTAGTTCCGTAGACGTGGATAAGAACACGTGATCATATCTCAAATTAATTGGAGGGGACGTTGGTGACAGTGGAAAACATAAAGCTTGTAGCTTTTGTGGGGTTCACCTAAAAGTCTCTTTTCTTTTCTTTCCATTTCATGCTTTTGTTTGCATTTTTGTTGATTTGATTAATTTTACAGCTCCAATATGGGTTCCACTGGTTTTGAACCCACTGTCTTTTGCAAGCCGAAGAGATAGAGACAGATGCCTGAGATTTGTATTTTGAAGGTTTCATTATGGTTGCTGATTTTGCCGCTCCTTTTTTTTTTTGGTTAACGGCGCCACTCCCCTGCAAGTGTATTTTTAATGCAAAAATACACTTGCAGGGGGTGAAGTTAACAAAAAAAAGGGTCGCAAAATCATTTCCCTTCATTTTTCAGAATCTCAGATTAAACTTTTTGACTCAACAATCTCACCAAAGTCCTTAAAAACAAAAACACCTTAGGATTCATATAACACTTCCTGGGATTGATCTACTACCACTCAACTCATTCAAAATAATCGAGTCTGAGAACTAGACAGTGCCTTTGCTGGCCTTGTTGGAGATCGGAAGTTAAGACGTGGACGAGGAACAAGCCTACGTACGATCACGTAATTCAAGGGCAACCTTTCTTTTTTGGAGTAGGGCGCGCCACAGAATAGCTGCGAAGGCTCTCTCGATGACTCTCCTGTAGGATTAAACTGCTCCATTCCCTTCTGGGGTGAGAGCGAAGCGGGAGGAGAACCGAATGCTCTCCTCTCTGCATGGAGGCAATCAGAAGTACCAGCTTCGACTGAACTTCGATTTGACTATTTGTGGACGTCTGAAAAATAGAATTGGTAGCTACCACTAAGTCAGTTTATTTCACCAAAGATGAGTTTGGGGATTGGATTATATATTCAAGATGTTTAAATATTTGGGGATTTATCTGGTATTAATTTAATGTAATTTTTATGATTAGAGTAAGATAGTCCTTCAATATATAATCATGATTAAAATAGGCGATTCTACAAAGTGTGAGATATATATAATCACGATTATCTGGTGAGACGGTTGAGAGTCGAATAACCGGGCCTATAGAGTGTAGATAATAGATATATAAACCCTCGTAGTGCATGGCTGACTGGCCCAACATTGTGTGTATTTTTGGAGCTAAAGCATATTAAAGAGATTACGTTAAAAAAAAGCACAAACTTTGTTCGGATTAGGGATGTAAATTAACGAACCGAGCAGCTCGCGAGCTCGACTCGTTTGACAAAAGCTCGTCATGTTAAGGGTGGCTTGGCTCGATTAATGAGGCTTGTTTAGTAAATGACTCAGCTTGACTCGATAAGGGTTCGGCTAGTTAAGACTCAAGCCGAACTCGAGCTCGAATTTTTAACTCGTTTAGCAAACAAGCCGAGCTCGAGTATGGCCGTAGTTCTGATACAACAGTTTGAAACGGGGCAAGATGCACTGCATGTTCTTTTTGGGTTTTTTTTTAATAGTTTTAAGGGATGACATCAAGAAGACTTTTTCGCAAACAAACAACGCCCTTTGCCCCGGAAAGCTTTTCCAGTTTATGTATAGATTCTTGTTGCTTTTGGCAAAGGGAAAAAAGGATTTGCAGCAATTGTTGAATGTAAGAATTGTATGGATGTTAATCGCTAGGGGTTTGGCCACGTGGGTAAGACAAAACAATTAAAGGATTTGTTTTCAAAAGTCGCAAGTTCGAATCCTACGAAATTTAAACATTTCAAATTTTGGAGCCACTGAAGGTTTCTCCGGCCGTTAACTTTAGTGTCATGAAATTAGTCGAGGCGCTCGCAAGCTGGTCCACACATTGAGTTATGAGGAACTTTTTTTTTTTTTTTTTACGGTGGTTGTATCGTTTCTTATACCTATCGCATTATATTATTCACAGATTACCTTTTCGGTTAATTAAGAAAAAAGGAAAAGAAAGTAAGTTATTGGTATTGGATCATACGGCTGTTATACCTCCCAATTAATGTCATTATACCGGCTGTATGATCCAATACATACGGGTCGTCACCCATAGCAGGGGCGGATCCATGAATATAGTCTAATGGGGGTACCTTATTAATAATAATGACAAAAGTTCATTTTTTTTAGTCAATCACAGTAAGATCGTACAAAATTAAGACATGCATTACTAACTACAAAAATTTACAACCCGTACTTTAAGTTAAATTAGGTTAAAAATGAACACACAATCGCAGATAAATTTTTTAAAGTACTGTATGTTTTAAATGAATGACGACAAGTTTTAAAATGATTGAACTAGTTTTGTTAATGACTTTATTATAAAATATTTCTCTCAGACGGTTAAAAATAAAGAGAATCGAGAAAGAATAGCTCTAAATAGACAAATTGCTCATAGAGTAACAAGTATAAATGCACCATATGATGAAATTCAAGCACATAAAACTACTTTTATATGTGTTTTTTTCGAGATATATGCAAGTGTGTATATTTATATTTTAGCACATTTTCATAATTATGCTAATTTATATAAAAACTAGCGGATGTACGTGCCTAAAGGCACGTCCAAACGAAATATGGTCCCAACTTAAATAAGTTGTCTGCTCTATCCATCCAATATAACTTACTCACTCTCTACCTCACTTTAAAAGGCTCATGCCAAGGTAGAGAGAAGAAATAAAAAAAGAAAATAATTTACAGGTTAATTATCAACCCTCTTGAAATAATATCAACTTAAAATGAAAAAAATCAAAAGGTAATAAATTGGAAAGGAAAGTGTATATATTACCATAACAGCAGGTCAAAGTATAACTTAAGAAAACGTTCTCTTAATCGGACGGCTAGGATCTCAGCTTGAAAGCGATCAACGGATATAGAGGTGCTCATATTTGTATGTGTAGACAAAAATCGCTCTGTTTTATAATATAAAAAAATATTTTAATTTTGAATGGAGGTACACATTTGAGTAGGGCACGTGTTCCCGCGTGCCCCCACGTGGGTTCATCCCTGACCCATAGCATTTATGTATTTATAAAGGCTACTAATAAAAGAGCAAACAAATAACATCGAAGGTCGTGGAGACATGAGGGGGCTCACGTGAACACACTCAAATTGTCAAGTTATTTTCTTGGACTTTTAATCAATCAATATTACGCCATTTAATTTAATTGAGACTTACCAACAAAATTAATTAAAGTGGTTATTATACCAAGTTTAGGGGTGTCCATGGGCGAGGATTCGTCGTGAAAGGATTGTTTAAAGCATTAGTATTAATAAATCTTTGCAAAAAGAGGAGAGGGTTTGTACTAATTGAGTGTATGGTACATGATACCAACGCAGCGATGGGACAAGTAACACACTATAAGAAATGACAACTCGAAGTGTCTGTTTCAGCGTATATCACGTAATGTTGGTTGGCGAAAACAATGGAATCTCCTCCAGATCCAGCAACTCCTAATTTATCTGCTACAACTATAACCGATTTTTAAAATTTCACGCATGCGATGCCTAAAAATAAGTCAAAAATAATTTCCCACATTTGAGTTATTTTCAGCAGATGAATATTCCTTTCCAAACTATGAAAAAAACAATACATATTAAGTAGACAGTGTATTGCATAGCTGTAACATATATACCTTATCCACTCATCAATCATATATTTGTAGGTCAGTTGATATGTTATGACATGCCGCTTATAGCTCAAAATTCTCAAAGTTCTTAGTCACATAATTTTTGAAAATGTCATACAGTACCTCCGTTTTCAATCACGGTTCTCACGAATGTAACTAATTTGAGGCATGATTCAAAGACTCTTTTACGCTCGCGCTCACATATGTGATATGTGACTTAGGTTTGGAGGGAGTGGGATAATAAGAAATAAAATGCTCTGTTATTATTTTAGCTAGGGACGGATTCAGAAATGTCGTTTAATGGGGGGGCACCTTGTTAATCATAGTGGCGAAATTTATTTTTCTAGTTAACCATAATAAGATCATACACAATTAAGGCATGCATTACAAATTACAAAAATATATAACACAAACTTTCACTTAAATTATGTAAAAATAAGCAAAAAAATCTCAGACAAAATTTGAGAGTATATTTTACATGAACATTGACAAGTTTAGAATGATCGATATTGTTTTATTAATGATATTATTTTAAAATATTGCTCTTAAACGGTTAAAAATAAGTAAAATTAAGAAAAAATCGATCCAAATAGACAAATAGTTTGAAAATCAACAAGTATAAATGCACCATATGACGAAATTGAAACAGAAAACTAGTTTTATATGTATATTTTCAAGATATATGCACGTGTTTATGTGTAGTAGCACATTTAATTTCATAATTATGCAAAATATAAGAAAATATTACAAAATTATTTTAGTTTTGAGCGGGGGCACGTGCCCCCCTTTCCTTCCGTCCCTGATTTTAGCAATATATATCGGACGAAAATTCCTTCAAATTGTAGTTCCCTTTCATCTCTACGAATGTGTAATGATTGTAAAGTGTCTTTATCAAAAGTATCATGTTCGAGCGTGTCTAGTTCTAAATAAATTTAGAAAAGAAAAAGGAAACCATATGTTTGGACAAATACTTGAAATGTTTCAAGTTATGGGCGTTGTTTGTGCTAAATTAGCTCAACCTTTGGCTTCGTAATGATCGTAAAGTTTCTCTCTCAAAAGTCTCATGTAAGGGTCATCATCGGCCCGGCCCGGCCCGCCAAGTCACTGCCCGAGCCTGCCCGCGGGCCGGGCCTAGCGGGCTGAGCTACCTACCATAAATTGAAGCCCAGGCCCGGCCACGGGCTAGCCTAATTGACGAGTTGGCGGGCCAAAAGTCGAGCGGGCCAACGGGCGGGCTTAAATTTTCTTGGGTACAAACTAATCCAAGGGAAAAAAGAAAGGATTTTGTGGGATTTTGGGCTAATAGGTGGGCCCGTGGGCGGGCTTTTGGCCGGGTACCACGGGCGGGCTTGTGGGCGGGCTCACCGGTCGGGCCGAGTAAAAATTCATAGGCCCAAGCCCGCCCATTACAAACTACGGGCTAGGCTAGCCCGATGGGCAGGGCGGGCTTTGGGCGGGCCGCGGGCCGGCGGGCTAAATGATGACCCTTAGTCTCATGTTCGAGCGTGTCCGGTTCTAAATAAATTTAGAAAAAGAAAAAGGAAACCGTATGTTTGGACAAATACTTGAAATGTTTCAAGCTATGGGCGTTGTTTGTGCTAAATTAGCTCAACCTTTGGCAAAATGATTGTGTGCGGGTGTGCTAGAAAAGAATAGAAATTATCTTTTTCAGATTAACTTAGAAATAGCTAACTTAATCAGGCAATTGTGATTATCCGTTCGATTACCTCAGCGAAGAGGATTTTTCTATAAGGTATCAACCAAAATGAATTGACATTCTTCAAACAGAGATATCAGGAAAGATAATTGAATATAAGCAAGCTTGAATTTAATCAAAAGCAAGCTTATATGCAATTACTCTTAAGATTTCAGCAAGAACGAAACAGAAATATAAACCCGCTTGAATCTAATAAAAAACAAGCTTATATGTGATCGCTCTTTAGCAAGAACAAGACAAAATTATGTAAGATAACCTGAATTTAATCAAAAATAGGCTTGCATTCAAATAAGTCTTCAAACTTGCAAAATATTAAACTACAATTGCATTAACTACTTTGAACTAATTTCTAAGTCCTAAACTACTTTAGATCTCTAAACAACCATTTTTTATATGAGATGTCAGATGATGATTTGTTGGGGGTTCTTCTTCATTTTCTTCTTCTATTTATAGACAAAGAGTCTGTCTGTAGTTCTCGATCTTTCTCCACGTTTCCCTTGAATGTTTGAGTCTTCATTCAAATTTGATTTGAAACGTCATAATTCCCTCCAAGAATGGTTGCAACTGCCTTCAAACTGCTGTTGATTTGGTCTCTTCAAAAAACTCTTCTCCTTCCCACGTTTGTTGCTATAGATCGTGGATGAACATGTTGATAATGGGCTCCTGTTTATGCGCAACGTGAATTAGTATTTTGAAATGGGTTACCCAGATGATTACAAGTAAATATAACTGATTTTCCTTATAAAACGAGTCCCTAATGGCACCGTTCGATGGTTTAAGGAGTTAATCAACGGTTATGCTTAATAATCTTCTTAATATCTGTCATTTCATGATCAAACGTGGTCGTTTCTAATATAAACGATACCGTATAGTACTAAAATAACATTGTAATTAAACCTATCGATTCTCTGTATCTTAGGCGTAATCACAATGTGTTTCGATTGGTTCACACACTGTTTAATGCCACGTGCAATTTTCTCATTGGGTGGTATATTTTTGGATGTAAACAGACGTGTTTGCGATAGCTGTGAATACAAATTTTAGATCTTAACTTCAGATTCTGCCGCAGATTTGAAGTTTTAAATTTTAGTAGAAGCAGATAAACATGTTTACCATAGCTGTGAAATTATGGTTAAGCTATAGTAAAAGCTAGTATTATTTCTCTACTAGAAAAAGCTGGGAAATTAGCTTTTATAAGCGGATAAAAAAAAAAGCTTTTATAAAACTTAAATTCTAATATCTTATCCGAAAAGATCCAGAAGGTACCCAAATCAATTAAGTTTTGGGATTTTTAAAATTTCATTTATTTTTAGTTTTTCAAAATCTACTGAATTCGAGAATCCGTTAACTATAATTTTTGACAAACACTCCAAACTGATTTTAAAAAGCTTGAATCTCAAAATCTGAAAAAACAATTTTTCTTGAACACCCACACAATCAACAGGTATTTATAACAATTACTGGTTCAAGTTTTGCACGACACGTGTCAGGATAAGTTAATAGTTATCATATCTAAGTGCAGGTTTGCGAGAATTTTTTCCTTCACATTTTGAGATTTAAGCTTTTCAAAATCAGTTTGTTGTGTTTGTCAAAAATTCTGGATAACGGATTCTACAGATTTCGAAAAGCTTAAAAGGGAATGAAATTCTCAAAATTCATTTTTTCTGAACAGCAAAAAGAAAATGGGTTTGGGTAGCTTTTGAAATTCTACAACACAAATTCTCAAAAATGATATGAAATCCTCATAATCTCGCAATTACAACAAACATGTTGCTGCGGCGGTGCTGGTAGAGACTCCTAGAACAGCACGCGACGGTGCCGTAGGAGCCCTGAATGATCACTCTTGTATGTCGGCCAGTTCTTCGTTTAAGAGCCAGTGTTAAAAAACCGTAATCTACGCGTTGGAGAAAATATTCAATCTGGTGGAATTCTTTAGGTTGAGAAATTTGTCAAATGAACAAACACATAAACCGCAAATAAGGATTAAGTAAAGAACAAAAGACTAAACAGATAAAAGATATTTTTTGTGTGGTTCTCTAGTTGTGTAGCTGAGTATATCCATATGCACATAGGACTCACACTAGCTAGTTCCACTATGTATCAAAAGAAGAAAGTGCATGCATGTGCATATTATGTACTTATATCCTACGGTTTACATAAGCAATTATGCCACTATATATATAAGTACTCGTACCCCGACACAATCAATAGGTAAGTAGAAATTCAAAACTGAACCAGACTTCACAAACCCAACAGATTAATTAGGCTCTAAACCCTAAACAACTCTTCTATATATAGTCTCAGTCTCTCAGGAAAATGTCTTAGAAACACTTTCAGAATAGAATGTTGAGATTCATTTCAGAATAATATGTGTGGTAAGAAAAGAAGAGAACTGTCCTAAAAGCAGCAAACAAAAATCATAGACCATGTTCGTTTTAGGTTTTGAGGGAGGTTTTTAAGAGTAATGAGTGAAAATAGATAGATAGATAGATAAAATTTATTGGAGACCGTGCTTGTAAGTCTCCCAAACGAACAATGCCAAGAACATGCCAGAAATTTGATATAAACAGGAAGAAATTGAAGCTATAGATTTATATATCTTGTTCTTTAATTCCCAAGTTTTGAAAGACAAAACATAAAAGAGACATTGATGTACAATCATAATGACAGATTAATTCATTAATGTGACACACACTACTCACACTAGTCTGCACACAGTAGCCCAAGAACACCAGCAGCTACCAAACAAATTTTGAAGTAAGCACAATTTACATAAAAACCCTTACCAGAAAACCAACCAGACATGATGCCCATGTAGGACCCTCCAGGTCATATTGGTACACTTTAGTAGTACTTGCGAATCTTAGGTCATAAAGTAGTATCAACGGATTGTATGCACACATTCTGCACACTTCTCTGAAAAATAGAATTATTCCTTAGGGTTAGTACTTAGTTGTTGTTACTGAGTTTATGCAGCTAGCCATGGTGGTTTATATATATGCACTAGGATGGGGCTCTCCTTTGTCGGACCAGCACCGGAAGACCGCCACCGACAGTGGCGGTGAGGCCGGGGGAGAACCGGAGACCGTGTGGGTGGTCCGGCGGCGAAGCGAGCCTGATCTCAAACCGGCGCAGCAACGAGAGCACCACGGTCTTGAGCTCCACCAGAGCCATTTCTTTCCCCAAACACACCCTTAGCCCGGCTTGGAAAACCGGGTACTTGAAAGGATTCTCTTGAAAGAACACCCCATCTCGCAACCACCTCTCTGGCTTGAACTCCAAGCAATCTTGACCCCAAATCTCCTCCATCCTTCCCATGGCGTAAGGGTGGTAAGTAACCCTCGTTCCCTTCTTCACAAACGTCCCGTCGGGCAGGACGTCATCGTCCAAACAGAACTTTGAATCGAATTGGATGGGTGGGTATAGCCTCATGTTCTCGTAAACGGTTGCCTGCAGATAGTGGAGTTCCCTCATTTGTTCGAAACTCGCGAGCTCCTGGTTAGGCCCAATGACGCTGTCTGACTCGGCCAGGATGGAGTCAACCACGTCAGGGTGCCTGGCCAGGAGCCAGAACAGGCTAGTCAAGGCCGAGGCCACCGTGTCGCGCCCGGCCAACAAAAAACTCACCACGATATCTCTTAGATACGTCTCGTCGTTTATCGTTCCCATGAAGCGGGAGAGAAGATCTTTGTGGGCCGAAAAGCCCATTTTTCGCCGTTGAGTTATCACCTCTTGAGCGAGGGTGTTGATCATTTTGATGGATTTTTTGAGGCGTCGCTCGGACCCTAAATTCAGTATTCTCTTGGCTTTCCATATCCACGGGGAGGCGGTCATCGCTCTCTCCGCAGATAACTTGGAAGCCAGGTCAAAGGAAACCGCGAATTCGGACAAGGGCAGGGATACTTCCAGGCATTTTGGATCAAGCCCGAACGAGAATCTGCAAATACTATCGAACGAGAATCTCCGGAAAACGTCCTGCAAATCCAGAACCGCGGAGGAGTCTTCTCTATCCGCGATCGAGGACAGGAGAGGGATAAGCCGGTTCTTGATCTCCTGACTGACGACTTCGAACGCATACGACCGGATGGAGGCCCGGCCGAGCTCGAGGCTCGCCATTTTCCTCTGGAATTTCCAGTGCTCCCCGTCCACGTTGAAGATACCCCTCCCCAGGAGATCGCCCAGGATCGCGGAAAACGGTTTCCCTTTCGGGTAGTTCTCGAACCTGGTCTTGAGCATGTACTCGACGTTTTCCGGGTTCGCGGTGATCGTGTTTCCGAGCACATGGATGTGGATGGTTTTGGATGGGGATTTGGTGAGGACGTGAGTGTACCAGTCGCATAGATTGAAGAACTGGCCCGACCAAGTTGAGGTGATGTACGTGTGGCAAATTTCGCAGTTGCACCAAAGCCTTGGTCTCAGTAAATAGAGTGAGAGTGAGAGGAGGAGAGAGAAGAAGAAGATAAGGAAACAATCACTAAAGGATGTTTGAAGAGAGTACTCATGAACCCACCTGGAAATTGCTTCAGAGTACTCCATAGATGATAGCTAGAATGATGAGAGATAAAAAAAAAAAGATAATGAGAGAGAGAGAGAGAGAGAGAGAGAGAGAGAGAGAGAGACCAATGAGAGGAAAAAGGAGAAAGCTGCTGTTGGTGTTTTATATTGTCACAAAGTGCCTTCTCTAATGTTAATTTCCACTTGCTAAATTTCGGCCCTTATTATAATTTCGGAAGAGCAATATTCGTACGTTTAATGGAATAGTTAATTAAAAACGACTTTTGTAGAATGACATGATTGTCATTATGTACAATCTTTTTTAAATTTATTTGTCGCTCGGACGAAGTTGTATATTCCGTAAACGTCAGCATAGTTAATTATTCCGCCGAAGTTCAAGACTGATGTTTTGAATTACTGCAGGGATGGTGATAGAATAGGTCCCACCTATCTTCACCGCTGCATCAGTTATTTTTTGGACTGATTACACAAGTAGATAAGATATATATGTGCATATGTATATAATGACTACACAGATATATATATATATATATACAGGAATATGTAATAAGTTTGGAGACAAGAATAAAATATAGAGCATGGATAACGCGTGGGCAAAAGACCAAAGTTTTTTTTTTGAACCAACAGCATAATTTATATTAGGGAAAGTCTATAATACACACCCCTTAAAAGGGTATACCATATGTACCTATTTTATGGTTCATTCATAACATTTTAGCATGTTTCGTAACTTTTGTTCTAAAATTCATAACTTTTCAACAGTACGATTCGTAATATTTTCATTATGATTCATAAGATTTTGGTATATCTCGTAACCTTTATACGATTCGTAACATTTTCTTTATAATCATAACATTTTGGGGGGTGCATATGATATACACCCAAATAAGGGGTGTGTATTGTAGTCTTTCCCTTTATATTAAATCAAAAAGAGTACGATATATAGTTCCTTACAAAATGAGGAAATGTTGTTTCTCTTCGATCCTTATACAACGCATGTAACAAAAACTCGGGTGTAGCGCGATGCACACAACAAAAAAAAAAAACCTTGAGTGACGGTTGCATTTTTGGCTAACAAGTCAGCTACTCCGTTAGCTTCCTGATAACAAAAAGTGTCCCGGTGGGCAAAAGACCAAAGTTGAGTTAGCTAGTAGAGCCATTTTTGTTTTCTTTATGTGTCACCTAATGGAGAATTGGACACATTCGATCGACTCAATCCCACGTGCATTTATTCTTCAAACCATGGCCACATTTTGGTGTTACAAAAAAGGCGGTGCTGACTGATCAGCTTAGTGGCAATTTATTTCCCCATGGACGACTTGAGGATCATGTCACGTTCATTTTCTAGAGGGTTTTTGCGCAATAAATGTACTGATATA
>JAOTQK010000018.1:7030812-7056382 GCA_025642025.1 Rhododendron ferrugineum | reverse complement strand
TCCAGCCGGGGAGAGGGGGAGAGGGAGGAAGAGAAGTAGAGGCCCGGGGGGAGGAGGCGGCGGCGCCGCTCCCCCCCCAGGCGGGGAGCCCTAAAGAGAAGAAAGATGGGGGCTGTTTGTATTCTAGAGAGAGAGAGAGAAAAAGGCGCAGTATAACCAGGGCTGATAAGACTACTCAAGTTACTGAGGGTACCAACCAAGAAAGTGAGGAATAAGACTACCATGATCCAAGTTTTCCTTGCATCTAGAGTTTGGCCTCCTCGATGTACCCTTTGTTGAGTTTCAATAAAATCTTGTTGCCGATAAAAAAAAAAAGACTTACCATGAACAGATGATTGCGTACGTATTGTAAAGCGAGGACATTAGAAGGGCTTTTAAGTCTTTTCCAGTCGTCTGTAATTAGTTGGTTGTAACTGAGATTAGTTGTTAATTAGTTAGGAGTTAGTTTCAGTTTTGCTGAGCTGGCCTTGGTGCTCAGCTGTTTGTCAGTATAATATAAGTGGGGTTTCCCTCCATGTTTTCTTAATCAGAGAACAGAATTCAAGAATCAAGAGATGGATACATTTTCTCTCTCTAAACTCTTCTCTCATCTCCTTCTCTGGTTTGGTTTCTAGTTTTATTTTTATTTTTTTATATGCAGTTATTAAAAAAAAAAAAAAGGGATTAAGTTGTTGGGTATTATTAAAATGAAAAGAAAAATTTGACAAAATCCACTAATTAACTATTGATTGAATCCTTTGCCTGGAAAGTGGAGTAATATCTAGTTCAATATGCACATGCATATGACTATTTGAAAATGATCAGATAGTGGAAACAAGGGAATAAGATAGTGGAGATCGATAGATGATCAATCAGGAGAAGTGGTACCAACTATGCATTTGTTTGTGTTGCGGATACAACCCAACCCCACACACTAAACAATTAATAATGAAATAAAACACATATAAAGCTAGAGAAGAGAAAACAAAGTATTATATGGCCTCCCGGCCATTGAGTCACGGCTCATATTAATTTTCACTATGTATTAGTTAATCGAGATGATAGTATAGACTGGGGAAGTGCCCCCGATCCCCGTCATGGGCGATGTTCTAGAGACGCCTGCAACCTAACCGAGTAGTCTAAACTAGTCAGAGCCGGCCCTGACTTTTAACGAGCTTAAAGCAAAAATAAAAAATGAGACCATTTTGTTAGACTATTATAATGGGTAAAACAGTATGAGGGCCTTTGAAATTTAAATTTTTTTGAAGGTCTAAAACGGTCGCAACACAAACTTTAGCTCAGGGCCATCTCTGAAACTAGTCATAGTCTGCAAAGCGACAAACCAAATTGAATTAGTCGACTTCACAAATGTCATTAATTTCCACGTTTGTCAATTGAAAATTAAATGAAAGACAACTCTGAGGTACCGGTACCTGTTTACTATATTGGATTATGTTCTAGATGAAGCTTTTGACCATCTCCATATGGACCATATCGTCCGTATATTAAATTTTATCGATCACATGGCATTAACGTTGCAACCTATTCATTACAATTAGTTTAGAGAGAAAGAGATCAGTGGACCAAAATAGGTACGACACAATATTGGAACTCTTGCTTTTGGTATGTGGAGGAGCTAGAGACGGCAATATCAGTGGACCAAAATGCGGACGACACAGCTCCGCCACTAACTGCGGGGCTCCCGCGTTGTGTGGTGAAGAAAGACTCTTAAGCACTTAGTGAATCTGACTTAGATATCTAAGTTGTTAATAAGATCGAACATGAGTCGACGTTACATATGCATGCTTGTATATATCGTGCGAATCATCTTGTTCAATGGGAATCACATCCCCCGGCCAACAACTGACCAATCTTGTAGAAGGTTCACATAATATATAATTATGTCCAAATTAATGAGACCATCCCATCTTGCAATATATATAGATTGTTCTCAAAATACAGTATAACAATTTTCTCCAGACCTATTGTAAAGGAAACTTTACATTTTTCAGCATGCATCTAGCTATCTTGTAGTATGACTAACTTATTAATTTAGTTTTAAGTCAGCTAGCAAAGAGAAAAATAACTTGCAGATAGATAGATATATATCATTTTCTACCCCAAATCATATCACTCTGCAAGTGAAGTTTGTGTTCATGTACATATCCTCTCACATGATCCGGGGATGCCGCTAAGCAACTCCTTGCCGAGCGGGGTACAGAACGGCCTATCTAGCCATTCACCTCGGCACGTACAGCGATCGGATAGAATCTGAACGAGCGCATATAAATTGCATACAAATCTGAAGTACCGTTCATCGTTTGGTTAAAATCCAAACCGTCGATTGCCAAGACCATCGACCACTTTGCAGGGGTGCTGCTTGGCAGCATATCCCCATTCCCACGTATAGGTATAGATATGTGAAAGCCTATTATTTCATTGAGTCGATCATGACAGCAATTAATTATTTAATTTATCACGAAGGAGACAGGTAGCTGGCAAGAGGTGGAAGTGGGGATTTGTCCCTTTAGATGGATTCCACACACATGTTGAAGCCTTGTCGTGATTGTCATTTTCAAGCCCATATAATAATATAGAAAAATACAGTACAGTACAGTATAATTCATATTTCTGGATGGAATATGATAAATTGGATGGGTGCATGGGGTTTAATTTCGTGGTTTCGCTGCATTTGGTATATTTTTCTGTTTCTATTTTGGTCACAAATGAGGGATGCAATGAGAGCATCTTAATTAATTATCATAATAGTACTAGAGGATGTTTCTGGGCGGCGCATTCTGGGATAAGAAAATCTTTGAGAACATGTGTTAGCGCTATGTTTGGATTCCTAGCTAGTATTATAATATATAATAATAATAAAAAAAGAAAATAATATTGACACTCCGAAAAATTGATGGAGGCACTCCAATATTAGTATAGTTTCAAAACCACTTTCTTTTGTCTTTTTAGAGTGCCTCCATCAATTTTTGGAATGACAATATCATTTTCCTAAAAAAAAAGGCGATTGATAAGACAAGAAGCTAGAACAATACGAGAGCAGATCCAGTCCAGTCCCTTATATATGATCCAGTCTGGTTCAGTTTTGGCCTATTGGAAAGGGCCCACAATAATGATCGGAACTATTCATTTTTTAGAGCTTGCCGAGAATAATAATAATGTCGAAAATCGTGTTGACCCGATACCATTTGGTATGATTTCGTAATGTATTGAGCTTCGTATAATTGTGTTACATGGGTTGTAATTCAGTGTGGCTGGTACACTTGTTTTTTTACAAACTTAATGCATTCTAAAATCATATCAAATGGTATCGGATTGGCGTGGTTAATGTTCTCGGTGAGCTTTAAAAGATGAATGACTCCGATTACTATTGTGGGCCCAAGAAAGACCCACAAATGCCCCAAAACTGGACCAGACCAGACCATAAGGAACTGGACGGGACCTGCTCCCGAACAAGACTAACACAACCATATTATTTTTTTCTTCCTTGTAATACAAGAGTGTTTCGGACCGCCTTGCATGCACGTCGGACTAATTTCTTACGTACAATCTCTTCCACAATCTTTTTACGCTTTCGCATGTGGGAGTGAGGTGTCACTTACATCTCCCGAATATTATTTTTTATAGTCAATATATAGCTAGTAGTGGGATCCAATGTAATGTTGGATACGGATCCGTCAAATTGGAGATTTCGTCATTAGAAATGACATTAATACAGAAATGAAGTTATGAAATTACCAGGTCCCATACTAAAGTTGCACTACCATAAAATCTTATGGAGAAGATTACATTAATAATGGCCCACCGGCACTTACATAATGGAATTCATTACAAATATCTTAGATAGATCGTCTAACTCATGCGAATCTCGACTATATTTTTCTTTAATCCGGTCAAAGACAGACCATTAATAACGTCGTGACTAAAAAATTCACAAGAGATATTCTATCCATAGCCTTATGCTCTTGGTGGGATCCCGCAATCAACTAGATGGTGCGTGAGCTGGATTGGATGACCACAAGGGTGGTAGCCTAGTTGGCCAAAGTGAGTGGGATAAGTCCCCTCCTTCTATGTGCATGGACTTCAGTTCGAATCCCACCCATGTCATTGTTGGGTCTTTGTGTGGATTTGCTGTGGTGACGGTCTGTCCTCCCGGACAGTAGCTATGACTCGAGCCGAACATTCTACAGCGGGTAGAGAGCCCCTATGGTCACGCCCAAGGGGAGTCGATATGCTGGTGGCCCCCTCCCACCCTTTTTGGTTTATCAAAAAGAAAAGAAAAAAGAACTGGATTGGATATCTGAATTATTTAAATAAAAGAAAACAGGTGTATATAATTGTGATAAGTACAGACTTGTACGACAAGTGGCTCGAAAGTTTATAGCAAATAGCAATATATACTCCCAAGCTTGACGAACGCAATGACATAGACGCTAGGAAACTTTATTGATGTGTCCCAAATTATTGGTTCTGATCAACACATGAGAGAGAAAATCGACACGGACTTTGGAATGGTGTTGTGCAATGAAGTACACAGTACTGTGTTGTGTATTTTCGAGCCGTCGAATCGTGCATCCAACAGCTCGGATCTCATCTCGACAATTAATGATTGAGAACCTTTTATTACCGAGATGAGATCTAAATTGTTGGATGCATAATCCGACGGGTCAGAGGTGCACAGCTCGGTGCTGCGCACACTGCTGCATAACACCATCTCCAATTCAATGGACACTCATGCACAACCTTACATAACCTTTTGTTTTTTTCTATGGAAAATAAATATGACTAGTACTTTTCTCATCTTTGCTCGTTTGATCATTCTACCATATTTCTGAATTTTTTTAAAAGAACAATCTAAACATTTTTTTTCCAAAACACATTCCCATTTTAATTTTCTTAAGAAACAAAAAATTTCGAGAAAATTATTTTTCGGTATATTACTGTAAACAACCTAAACAAGTATTGCTATTTTTTAAGTACTTATTTTTCCGCTTTATAAGACAGGTCATTCTCTCACAATATATCACTTTTAATTTTATTTTAGTTAGTGGAACAATTCCTGATTCACCAGCCGAACTAAACAAAACCAATATATTTTTTGTGGTTTTTACGGAAAAGAAATGAAAAAGTAAGTGAAAAAAATAAATTTATTCTCTGGTTGGTCCTGTAACTTAATTTCTGGTTTCTTGTGTTAATTAAATAAACGCCTAGAGTCTACCAAAAATTAGGTGAGACATTAGATTAGATTAGAAGGCCACGCTTGTTTTGTTTTAGGAATAAATGTTATACTTAATTAGCAGCAAAGTAGCATCATGTTCTCTACTAATTTACTCCTTGCAGCGCCTATACACGACAAATTTTGTGGCTTAATATTTCAGCAAAACACGATTACCAAAAACACTAAACACACTTTAAAAAAACCCCCAAATATAAACACGATTAAATAAACCCCAAAGCCTTACAGGGAGTCAGAGAAATTCGGAAGCAAGAATATAATTTAGGTAGCATGTCAATTTCTTATTTAAAATTGCGAAACTATTTTTTTAATGTTTTGTTTTTCATAATTAAAAACATACATCCAGCCATGTTGGAACTTGGAACTGCCGGCCAACTTAATAATAGTATAGGGCTGCTGTGTCCACTGTATCCGCATCGTTAAATATAGGTACACTATCTTTTTACACTACATAGTTACACTACATCTTATGTGGGTGGGGACTATTTTGGGTCTTAAAAAAATTCAAAAAAATACCAATAAATTTTAAAATATTATTTTAATGGGTACCGTAAAAAATCAGCTTCAACGGATATCGGTGAGTATTACTTCTGAATTCGTAGAGGTGAAATTACTCAACTACGCAGTTTCGCCACTACAAATCTAAAAAATAATACTTACCAATATCCGTTGGAGCTAATTTTTTACAGAGCCCCATAAAACAATATTTCAGGATTTATAGATATTTTTCTGAATTTTTATGGGACCCTAAATGGGCGCCACATAAAGTGTAGTATAACATGTAGTATAACTATGTAGTGTAGGTAGCATCTCTCGGTGTAAAAACGTGATTCGAATCAGTCATTTTGCAAAGCTCTGACACGTAGAGTAAACTCAAACAATCTAGTTTATTGGATGGGAAATGATTTTGCCACACCATTTTTTGATAATGTCACACCCTGCAAGTGTAATTTTAGTGCAAAAAATACACTTGCAGAATGTGGCATTATAAAAAAAGGTGTGACAAAATCACATATCAGTAAAGTGATAGAACAATAGAGTGATAGAACAGCTGTGGTCGGATCAGTAACTCAGTGATAGAGTAGCTGTGAGGTTTCAGCATAATAAAAGAGTCATGTTACACACACAGACAATCTGTGCACAGATTTTACTGTGGGGCCCACCACGGGTCCCACACAAATCATCTGAGCCGTTCATTAAATGTAAAATATTTTTTTGAGGGTTGTCGTAAAATATAAGCTCAATCCGATACCTATAGGAGCTTCATCCAACCATCTAACTTTTCATTCAGATTTTCGGATAATGAAAAGTTATATGGTTTGATCGAGAAACTATAGGTATCGGATTGAGCTTATTTTTTACGGGAACCCTTGAAAAAATATTTTACATTTAATGAACGGCTCGGATGATTTGTGTGGAATCCGTGGTGGGCCCCATAATAAAATCTGTGCACAAATTGTATGTGTTTGTAGACTTTCTGATAATAAAATGCACTTTTCGAGTGTAAAAAAGTAGTCCATATATGCCGTTGGAGGGGCTTGTAGAAAGTTTACATAAAGTGCACTTTTTATGTGCTAAAATAATAGTACGTTAAATACTCCACGAGTGGAGAGGTTTGTACTTCTCATAAAGTTGGAATCAATATGTAAAACAAGCAGGAAGACAAGCTATACCACAACTCAAAATCAACACGGCTTTCTCGGAATTGAATGTTTCCCACTATTTGAATAGGGCAAAAAGAAAAAGGGACCACCGACGAGGTGATAATTCAAGTGGTTGGAGGAGCTAACATAACGTTGCTCCTCTTCCACCGGTCTTGAGTTAGATACTTGGGATCATATGGTTGAGACTTGAGAGAGGGGGCTCCGATTTAACTTGCACTTCGATGGAGGTCTGGTGATAAAGCCCACGACGTGGTGAAAGATAAATATTTCCTCTTTGATCGGTTTAGCAATGGCATAAGTCCGAACATTGTAAGTGGATTAGCCAGTTGATCGGGAGATCGCTATACTGGTTAAATCCAGCCCGCTCTTTCATCACTAAGAAAAAAATAGGAAAAAAGCAAATCAATCGCATTAGAGGAGCAATAGATTTTCCCGTTTTACTCTACTCTTTGAGTGTGCCATGTGATAACGAAAACAAATTTAATCCAATTCTCTCTCTCTCTCTCTCTCCTCCTCATAGACATTCCGTTGTTTTATCCAGAAAATCTATTTCAACGTTCAAACCGTCACGAATGGTGTCAATGTTACAAAGACAATTACAGTACTAATGCCACAAAAAAGATTTATTAGTGCTGCATTATTTACCCTTGCAAGGATATGCTCCCACTTTAAAGTGGACACCAACATGTTGAATGAGTCACGTGACACAACTAGCACAGGGTTGGTTCAGTCCGTGGTGAATTTGCTCCCCACACAATTGATTAGGTTCAATGCTTGGATCAAGCCGCAAGAAAGTCATTTCTAGTGAATTTTCTAATCCCGACATAGATGGCATGCCTTTGACTAAACCCAGAAAGAAATCAATTGAGGTGCGCGTAAAAGTCAGATGACACAACTATCATGGGTAGGGAAGAGGAACTTGAATGTCCATGTGGTGATGACACGGCAACAAGTGAGTCTTTTGCAAGTGGAGTACACTATGAAAAGTTTTGATTCCCCAAACAGAGCAACACATATTGAGCCAATTGGAGAATCCCATATGGAGGAGATAAAAAATGAAAATTCTGAAATCTATAATACTGTAACTTTTTAGTATTATCTTCTGCAGTTAGCTTCTTTCAATAAAGTGGATAGCCAATCGTCATCTTCAAGAAAATTGGTGGATGTAACTTTCAGACTTAGCATAGCTTCTGACATGCAGAATCTGCTCCAATGGAGCTGTTGAGGGGTTTGCTAAACCTCTTTAAAGTTAGTTTAGCTACCCACTGCATTGCAGTGTGTTTGTTAAGAGTGATTTAATGAGAGAGAGAGAGAGAGCTGAAGTAGCGTCCCTGATCAATCCCTTTAACTAGTTTTGTACTCACTAAAATATATCGGCAGATACTAATAAGTACACATAACTAACTAGGCCCACTTTTTACACAGCGTTTTATCAACTCTAGTACAGATGCTCTTAAAGTATAAAATTAGGGTTTTGTTCCCTGTTAGATCTCTCCTCTCGATATCTTAAAGTAAAGTATTTGTTCCCTCCTAGATCTCAGATCCATCCCCCTATGTGCTATCAACTTGGGGCCCCTCTTAGGTCTTAGGTTCAATACTCCATGTGTAAGGCTTTTAGGCTAGTCCATACGTGGCTTTTCTCCGATTTTTAAATGAGCTCTCCGCTAGTGGACGGTTGTTCCCCAGGACTCGTCGAGGTGCACGTAAGCTAACTCGGAATACCTGAGTTATCAGAAAATTCGGAGAAGAAGCACCAAACGAAGTATGCATGACTAATATGTGACAGTAGCATATCCATAAAATAAACGTGTAAAACCAAAAAGCAAAGTTTGTGATAACTGGCAGTTGGGACCCTACATGCATCAAGAACTGACTTAAAAGTGGGTCACATTATCTACCAGTTCCAAAACAAACGTGTAAACAAAAAAGCACTGTTTGTGATTCAGACAGCCATTCATGTTGGCCACTATTGATGGTTTGTGAATGGCATGGTATCCTGTGTTTTTTCTATTTCTTTTTTTTCAAAAAAAAAAAAATTACAATTTATAAATATCACGTGATAATTCATTATAGTGGACATTCAGTTTTGGAAAAATTCTAACTTCCCATAATTACATACCTAATAATAGTCAAGCATTGTAAGAATGTTCAAAAAGCAAGTCTAACGGGAGGATGGATAGTCATTTTCCATCCCCAAATGCAAAAACCTGGTCTCCAATGGGGGATGGAAAAGAAGATGCAAAATGACTTTGATGGATATGGAGATGGATATATCCATCCCTAGATGCAAAGATGCATAATTGATAGCTCACCAAATCAACTAATTTACTAGAAAATGGATGGCCATAAAAGCTTGAACATACCGTCAACAAACCTCGTCGGAGAGTTGACGGAAGGAGGGGGTTTCACGTTTGGGGGTGAGACCGAGAGGCGAGAGAGGAGAGAGGGAGTTTCACGATAAAGCTGGTTGGTCAGAGAGAGAGAGAGAGAGAGAGAGAGAGTTGGGAATTGCCGTTGTAAAAAAACAAATATTACTGTTGAAAAATTATCCAGTGTGGACAATGCCGGTGAGAGATAGTTACTCCATATTTTTCATCTCTTTGGTTCTATTATTGAACTCACCATTGGAGGGGGGTAAGTCCTATGTTCCATCCAACTAACTTTTAACCACTTTTTCATACTAAAATTCCCTTCATTTTCCATCCCACCATTGGACTTGCTCTAGCACACAAACAAATATATGCATCTAATAACCCAACAAACACAACCACCACAAACAAATATGAAAGGAGAAATCAAATCTTAACCTACTAGGTGGATATGTCTTGTCTGCCATGTAAATCACAAAAGCAATTTGGGAGTTCAATGGTACTCCTATCTTTTAACCACAATGCCCCTATATGATGCAATATGGACCAAGTCTTGATGAGATCAACCTCAACTACTGACAGGGACTCATCCATCTTTAGGTCTAATCAAAAGTAAATAGATGTCCACTGCCACCTTATTGAGTACAACACTAAGCAATGTAGCCTCTTCGCCGGAGGTTACCTATCGGTGTCAAACACTTGACGGACACCAACAGTCTACATTAGATCCTCTCCGGACACATTTCTGCCACTCAAATTAGAAGTGACGTATATTTCTCTCAACTTTTTTCATTTAAACACTCAAAAGACACTCTAGAACACTCTAGGGTACTCTATGGATACTCGTCTTAGCAGCACAAATATGAACACGAGACCTGGATACCACACGGCACGGACACGAACATGCAGATACGTTATTTCCCTAAAATGTAGGTCACTGACGACGTTGAGTATAGGTTCAATATATATGTATATATATCTCACCATAGGTATACGTCCCAAGTTAAATAAAAGATAAGATGTAATAAGTTACGAAGAATCTAGTTGACATGGAACTCAAGAAATCCTTCAAAAATAGGATATGGACACAGTTAGGAATCCTCAAGAAGTCCTTAACAAATTTCAATTGAACTTAATATGATAAATTTTAAGAATTACTACTTTTCCAACTTTGCATATTATATGATATGTGAAATTTCAACATCTTTGAACTGAGTCGTTCACATGCTAGTAGGGCTGTAAATGAACTCAGCAGTTTTGTGAACTGTTGGAGGCTCGACTTGGTAAAATTTTATTTGCAGCTCTGGACCTTTATGCCAGCATTAATTTATGATATTATTGGCTCGTTAAGGCTCAAGAACAAACTCGAGTTCGACTCAAACCTATGCAAGCTCAACTCGAGCTCGGCTGGTCAAATTTTCATTGAGTTCGAGTTCAAGTTCGCTAAAAAACTTAACAAACAAATCTAAACATTCTAATATTCGGACACAGTTAGGAATACTCAAGTCCATAACAAATTTCAATTGAATTTAATATGAAATTTTTTAAGAATTACATACTTTTCCAACTTTGCATATCATAGTGACATGTGAAATTTCAATATCTTTGATAGTCACATGTTAGCAAGTGTCCAAGAAGTGTCTAATACACGCAAAAGAAGCGTCGGACATGTTTACAGAAAGAGTGTTTGACACCTGTACGAATTAAGATTTTTATTTTGTAATTATGGACACGAAAAAAAGAGTATCGGACGCGTGTCCAAGGAGTGTTGGTGTGTGACACGTGTCAACTATGAAGCACGGATACTCTATTTTAGCCTATGTATCACATACCGTACGCGTATCGGACACGGATACGCTTCGGATGCGTGTCCGATACGTTTTTTTAGAGTATCCAGATTTTAACATTAATTTTTGGTACCCCGATACGTTTTGGATACGTTCGGATACGTTTTGGATACGCGCGGGGATAAAATTGTTATTGCTTAAAATTAAAGGGTGAAAACTGCAATTAGGTGTATATATATGTTTTGAATGTACTGTACATATTCAAACAAAGGGATTACAGAGAAGGAAAAGGCAGGAGTCGATCTGCTCTCACTCGTCTCTCAACCTTGTCATGTGACTGTAAGTCTCTCTCTCCTCTCTCTCTCTTCTCTCTCTCGTCTTTGAGTTAGGGTTTTTTTTTTATATCTATACAGTAAACTGTGAGTTAGGGTTTTTTTTTTATACCTATACCTATCGTCTCATCTCTCTCAGGTCTAATTTAGGTTTTTTTAACAGTAAAATCTGATGGATTCTGCTAGGGGGCTTCTTTTTTTTTTGGTATATATATTTTTTATTTATTTTTATATTTAACGTATCCCCAACGTATCGTATCCTACTTTTTGGAAAAATCACGTATCCAAATATCCGTATCGTATCGTATCGTATCCGTATCCGTATCCGTGCTTCTTAACGTGTCGGACACAGACCCACCACGAGTATCTACGACACATCGATGAAGGATGGTTTATTGAGTACAAAGACGTGTGAGCGATGAAACGTTTCTTGTTGAAATACTTAATGGAATAACACACCGATAAATGTGAAAATAGGATATATGGCATTTTAATTGTAATTAGAAGCTTGTTATTTATTTGGGTTGCATTCTACAATATCTTACAGACACATGTTTTCCTACGTGTATCCCAATGTGTCGTGTCATCTAACATTTGGAGATTTACGTGTCAAAGTGTCGGTGTCATGTCACGTGCCCGTGCTATACAAAGATACCATGTAATATGAATAAATAATTAGTCATTTGTTTATTTACACTACATGCTTTGTCTTTTTCTTCGACACCAATGGAGAAAGGCTTAATCATTCCATTTGTGTGTTGATTTCTCACGTGGGAACCATCACACTTAGTGTGGCAAAGATTCAGACATTATTTATCTGTAATTTATCTTTGTTTAGGTAGATCAATCACAAAGAGAGCTCCTAACAAAGAGTAGACTATTCAGGTATATACTCTTGAATACATCATGCCTTATACTCTACTGACTTAGTGGCTTAAACAAATGCACACTAAACTGAGACATTGAACTCAGACAAACTCAACCCTTAAACAATCCAGCAAAGCTATTATGGAATCATTTAATAAAAGGCTATCAGAAGGTATCTTCCGAAGGGTGGTTCATTGGTCCCTTTTCTGATGCTAAATTGCAGGATATAATAGTTTGTATATATAGCTATACATAGTTATTTAACTTTTCACAATTTAGTAATCCAAAAAAAAAAGGGGACATGTGTGCAACAGCACCCTAATGGTTTATTTTCTTATGCATTCCATTTGCAGATTCCTCCTGAAAGATACTGCTTCATTGGGTTTTGTAAATCATTTTATACTGCTACAACTCAACTAATCTGAAACACATTACGGTAGACAAGTAATTTCTGGTTTTCACTAGCCCAAACCCTAAATTTAGAGGCCTTAAGGATCGTTGAAGATATCCGACAGTTACCCTGCAAGGATGAGTTGAAAGTAGCCATGCTTGGCCCGTTACGAAGCATAGGGTTTGCAGTTTTGCAAACACATACTCTTTTTGTTTTATGATGGATGAGTAAAAGCAAGTTTTCTTTCTTTTCTTTTCTTTTTTTTCCCACTAGGTGCATGACTGTTTGTCGGACCGAGCCCCAGCACATGAAACCCAATAACCAAGCAAATAGGTGCCTCCAAAGTCCAAAGTCCGAGAACCAAGAGGCTACTTGGGTGTCTTGTTAGCCAAACAGGGAATGATTTCTTACTTACTTTAGTAAACCTACATTTATTTCCTCTACTAATTGTAAAAATTAGAAATGCAAGTAATAACCAGGAGTTACAGGTTGGAAGCTATCCCGTTGCATGATTATCAAAAGTAAACAGTAACAAGTTGGGTAAGAGATGTACATAAATTTAAATAAAGCATATTTGAAAGTCCAAACATCCAAGAACTTGAACCAGGATGTTATATCCATATCTTGATGCTCCATGATAAGGGAATTAAATAAACCTGGATTTTGGGACCGGTACCATTCTGTATGTGAGCTATTCATGGATGCTTCGGTCACAGGCAAACGAATTACATCTTGTGAATGGGATAGATGCTACTCTACCAGCTATTAAAAACAAAGTAGTAGCGTGCGAAACCCAGTAGGACCTACAAAGTTACCATGCACAGGAAAAACTCACCTTTTCAGCACTAAAATTCATATTATGTGCATGACTTTTTATAGCCACGATACATACATACATACATACATACTCATGTATCTCTCCGTGTGTGTGTGTGATTTCCAGTGGAGTAGTTAGCTTCTTGTTCTCAACTAGTCTTGGAACCATGCTGTTTGGATCACTCATAATATCAGTATTGGTTTCCTAATGAAGGGCCATTGGATGCTGGATTTTGTGGTAGCAATAGTCATATCAAGATAACTGTCAAATCTGGCAAAAGTAATCTAGACTTTAATGGGTTTATTTCTTCAGCTAATAAAAAACAAAAATAGCACGATGAAAAAAAAAAAAAAACTAGCTATTATTGGCTTTTGCACAACAAATATACTCCCCCATTAGAAGAAACCAATAATTCGTGAAGAAAATATCTTCTAGAAGATGAGCTAAAAGACACCACCCCAGAAGCATCATGCAGGGATATTTTGATCTCGTGTCATATTAATTGGTATAAAATAGGATTAGAACAATAATAATGCTTTAAGGGAAGGGATTAAAACTTCGTAAAGCAGGGTCTGAAACCAGACAATTCTAGGCAGGAAGGGTCGGATTATAATTGAAACAGCAGCCATAAAAACAAAGGCATTGTATTAAGAAATAAACGCTATGTGCATGGTTATTTGCACGTGATGATAATATTGTAATTCTATGTCTATATAGATGGTCCCGAATAGGTCCAGCCTATCATTGAGCTTGCACTCTGTTTTAGGGAGTTTTTCTTACCAAAAACACTAACTGTCACTAAAGTACTTGTTTCACGGATTAAGTCCCTATCATTATCTATCTTAAATTAATTAAAGAGGTATGGAATCAAAGGTAAACTACAAGCACTAAGTTTATAGAACCTCACTACCTTTCATAAGTTTACGACTTTATGTTAAATCAAGATATTATAAATACCATATTCAATTACCACAAAGCAATAATTTTTTGACTTGTGATGCCAAGCATAGTAGTTTATCTAGACATCACTTTCCAAAGAACCCAACTATTGAGGATTCTGTCATTACCCTACAATGCAAATGCCACCTCAGGGGAAAAACAAGTGAAGAAAGAAACAAGAGAATGAACCTTTACAGGCACAATCCTTAAGCCATGGTCCAGGGTTCCTCTCCTTCAAACAGTCAGTTGATGTCTATATTTGTTCCCCTTGGAAAATTTAGCATGGTAATGAGAAGTAAGCCGGAACAACTTGGGTCAAGTATTTAATAAAGCATACTCCAAAGTCCAAGAACTTGAACCAAGAGGCTATCCAACAGTTTGATGCTCTATTGATAGATCACGTAACGAAACCTGGATCATAGAATTACATCTTGTGAATGGGATCGATGCTACTCTACCAGATATTAAAGAGCAACGTAGTAGCGCGGCCACCGCAGTAGGACCTACAAGTTACCCATGCACAGAAAAAAGTCACCTTTACAGCAAAATAATGCATATTATGTACATGTGTACGCACTTTTATGGCCATGAATATGATAGATCTGTATGTAAGGAAAATATTTATATAATCTCAAGTGACATAGTTAGCTTTTTGTTCTCAACCATTCTTGGAACCATTCTTTTTGGATCATTTGTGAAATCAGTATCTGTTTCCTAGTGAAGGACCACTGGATGCTAGATCTTGTCGTACCAATACAGTCATATCAAGATAAGAGTCAAATCTTGCAAAAATATAATCTAGACTTCAATGTGTTTATCCATCTTCAGCTAATAAAAAACAAAATAGCTATTATTGGCTTTTGCAGAGCAAATATACTCCCAATCAGAAGAAACCAATACCTAATAAAGACAAAATATATTCTAGAAGATGAGCTAAAAGACACAACCCAGAAGCAACATGCGAGACATTTGGATCCCTTGTGATAAAACTTTGCATAAAATAGGATTAAAACAACAATTCTGCGTTAAGGGAAGGGATTAAAACTAAGTAAAGGAGGGCCCAAACTGGACAATTCTACGCAGGCGACGTCGGATTACGATTGAAACCTAAGAAGCACGGAGACAGATAATGATATGGGACGCAGACACAACATGACATGGATACGCGGACATGTGATTTTTCCAAAAACTAGGACACGGACACATTATTCAGGAACATGGTTGTCAAAATCATATGATTCACAATACGATTCCCGATTCGATTCACGATTCACGCAAAAACGATACGAATCTATAGGTGAATCAAGGTTTATATAGAATCGGTGGTGAATCATACGATTCACGATTCATGCAAAAACGATACGAATCTATAGGTGAATCACGATTTATCATAAATGTTGTGTTTGACTAATATGAAACCACATTTGCAAAATTTGTTAATATTGGTATTTAATTTGATTCAGAGCATGTTAACCCCTTTTTCCTCATTCTTAGTAAAGATTAAATACTCACTCTAAAGTTCTTTACGACTAAGATGCCTTGCACTAATGAGTTACGTATTTTATTTTGGTAAGTTTTCATATTCTGTAATGATATGAGTCAATAGATGTGCTCAACGTCTTTGAAATGTTACAATTTTAATTTGCTAGATGGTAATTATACAAGTAACTTTGAATATTGTTGAGGATGTCTATATGGATGCGTTGTCTCACAAAACGATCTTTTTTAAATCATGTACAAGGCTAAGAGCCTCGAACCGACCCATATATGTTGTCATACAAGCTAGTTTAGTTTCGTACCTACCAAGCTACAAACTTTTATTGCGTTGAGGCCAAGCTTACATTTTTATAATGAATGTTTAACATCTATATGCACATATCCATTTTACTATTCTATTTATTTTCCTATTATGTATAAGTGTCGTTCCTATTAGACCATGTGATCATCCATTAGTTATAGGGAAAAAACTTTAACATAAATTTAAACTTAGATTTTTGAATGTTACAATGTATGTTTATTATGTAGGTGCATAGATACAATTTCCAATGTATATTCAAAAATTGAACTGAATCGTTTCGATTCATGATTCGGTAAAGGGTCAATTTGATTCACGATTTGACAACCTTGTACAGGAATACATTAAGTACATAAATGAATATATATTTATATGTATATGCGTATGAAATTCAAGTGCTATTTTAAGTATTACTTTTTCCAAATTAACGATACCAAATCCAATGAAAAAATGAGAATGGCAGATTGTGTTTTCATCCGTAAGTTATTTAATATTACTTTTTAATTTGGTTCAGATTTCAAACATCACATTTTTTTCCAGTTTCAAGTTTAAAAATTATGTTACGACCCAAAATATGTTTGATACTTGTCTGATACATCTCCGACTAGTAAAAACTATTAAATAATCGGACACATATGTTCATGTGTTTGGAATGTGTCTGAGCTTGTCTGTATCTGACACGTCTGCGTTACAGATACAAAAGGCCCAGCGCAGTGTCGCGCTTTTTACATTGAAACAGCAGCCGTAATAGCAAAGGCATATAAGATAAATGGAATGAATAGAATATATTATGCATGGTCATTTGCACGTGATGATACCGTTTTAATTCTCTATCAATACAGATGGTCCCGGATAGGTCCAGTCCATTATCGAGCTTGCAATCTATTTTAAGAAGTTTTCCCCTCCAAAAACCTTATCCATCACTAAAGTATACTCGTTTTACCGATCGAGTCTCCATCATTATCTATTTTAAACTAATTCTAGAGGCATAGATTCAAAGGTAAACAATAATCAGTAAACTCATAGAACTTCACTAGTCAAGGAAAGAAACAACTTGTTATAATGCTCTATCATAGGTTTATGACTTTATGTCCTATCAAGATATTGAAAATGCCATATTCAATAACCCCAAAGCACTAATTTTTTGACTTTTGATACCAAGCATCATAATTTATCTTGACATCACTTTCTAGAGAACCAAACTATTGAGTACCCTGTCATTACCATACACTGCAAGTTATCAAACCTCATGATAAAAAGTGAAGAAAGAAACAAGAAAATGAACCTTTACTGAGCACAATCCTTAAGCCTTAAGTCCAGGGCTCCTACCTTTCTAACATTCAGTTGATAGTCTACGACTCTAAATTGGTCCCTCCTGAAAAATTTAGCAAAAAATTAATTCAAACTAAGAACATGACAATAGTAGGATATTACAAGCTGTTGCACGACTTTTTGTGAGCTGGGACGAGGGAGCATAAGCAGTAGAGGGTGTATGCTTTAGAAAGTGTGCATATGATTGTTTGCATCCTAACCAGTCCCTTTGCACTGCTGACATTGGTGTCGAAATAGTCCCATGAAGTTAGGAGTGAGGGCCACTCACCTATCTCCTAATTACCGGCATTGGTTTTTTGGTTCAAGAAACAAGAAGTTGACGAAAATAACTTTGGATGTGGAAACTAATTCATGTGGTGTAAGATGTCTGATTCCAAAAATAAGAAATTGTTGTGAAGCTCCCTATATATGTCAGGATTAACAAAATTTTGAAAAATAGAAGTAGCTGAAACCACAGCTAATAAAGCAACCAGGGACACTGTGTTTAAGGCTTTTGATACCTTAATGTAGATTCTACTAGTTGAGAGAAAAATACGAAGACAACAATGAAACTTGTGATCATAAAATGAAACTTTTGGCAAAGTAATTTATTGAAGAATAAGATATGAGGCAAGGCCGCAAGAGTATCGGGAAAATCATTTTCCTTTTATTGTTGCGGATCTAACTGGACTCGATTCCTACATAGGTGACTAACACAGATATACAACCCAATGAAATTGGACCTCCATATGGTATTCATTACTGAGAAAAGGGGTATGGTACGGTTTATAGACAGAAAATGGAGAAAGTTTTGGAAGGAAAAAAGTGTACCGGCTCCACATTTTATGTACACAAGGATGTGTGATGAAGGTCATGAAGCAGTAACAAGTGTGAGAACGACATGGGAGAAAGAAGTACATCAACAATAAACTAATTGAGGCATGCAAGAGGATGTCTCCTCATGCAGTTTACCTGTTAAAAGCAAGAGAATGAGTTAAGTAAAAGCTAGATTTACATAAACAGATGCTTTAGAATCAAACGGGTTTACGTTCAGCAAATACGATGATATACATATAAAGTAACTTTGGCAAAATCAGAAGAAGGCAGAATAAAACTTGATGGAGGGACGATTCACAAAGATGGAGACCACTGAAATTAATGCTCATAGTAACATAAAATATGGGTGGATTGGATGAAATGAAGGGGCACATCACAAAAATTGTTATTGAGTTGAAGGGAAAAGTAGAGTTACAGTCAAATTCAGGTTTATGCTGTTAACCATTTGAATTTGTTATATCATTTATTCAACGAACAAATATTTGTCATTTTGTCTGTTGTAGGTTTTCTGTATCAAATCTAACTAAACCACAAATTACTTTGTAAAGAAATTTAGTTAAACAAAAAAATCGATGGTGATTGCTCATTAGGAATCAGTTGACCGGACCCCTTAATACCTGGTTGAGCCCACAAATTGATTAGCAAAAAGGTCAGGTACCAAGTGCCAACCAGCGAATAGAATGAAAAAAAACACCATCAGGAAGAGGGGATGCCGTAGTGCGCCTCTGTGGGGTCTATTGGAAGTTTGGAACCCAACGAACATGATCCCGAATCAGGTCAAATCCATCAAGGTGCACTACATGGTGCAATGCACCAGCCGCACTACAGGACCCCTTGGTCTGCTCAGATTATGCATGCAGAAGGAACCTACACACCTATACTTGAGGTTTTGTGGAGGATGATAATTACTTGTAGGGTTAGCTCCACATTTCAGGAAATGCATTTTAACCAAAGCACTACCATGGCAGGTTGGTCTAAAAATTGACTCTATTGCAGCCAAATTTAGGTTCTTGACCTTCTAGTCTAAGAATACAAATCAAGCCTAAGCCTTCTTAAGCTGAAACACAGATCTCAGCAAGCAATTGTTGTTTAGACGGAAGCCCTTATTCATCTACATAGTACACATCTTGCAAGTCTTCTAAAGGATAAGAGTATGCATCATGTAGCCCTTATGTATCTCGATGATGTGAATTGTGTGTCATTTGGATCCCTCTGAACTTTTATAGAGCTGGGCTTGATGAGTTATGTTCAATTATGTTCTGCGCTACTACAGCAAGAAATCAATGCTAACAATTGCCCCCTTACAGTCAGTTGCAAACAATGGAACTTATTTTCCTAAATGAACTTTCTGTAGTAGGCCGAACTGTATGGTTCGGACCATGTTTCCCCTCAGGACGGCCTGGGGCTGAACCGGAGGGATCCGAGCCGTAGCACAGAGACCCTCCATGTCCACCGGCGCAAGCTGAAGTTCAAAGCACTCAAGCTCGGCGAGGGCCGAGCTTAGACAAAGTCACAAAGGGGTTTCGATTATGGATCCCGCTCCGTCCGCTCAATGCCTCAGCTGAGGGACGAACTTCTAAGTTCGGCCGATGCCGAGGACTGGACAAGAGGTCTCACTCCGTCCCTCCGCTACAGAGGCACCTCGGTTGTTACCGAGTTTCAAGGCTTGGCCATGTTCAGTGTCGCGTTTCCCCACGCGCAGGAAATGGTTACGCCAAAAGATAACGATGGGAGCACATGGGTGTGCCAGCTTATCCCCAAAACGGTTACAAAACCCTAATCCTAAAGTCAGAGTGACGCGTGTAAGGCGCATGTGCGTACTTGGAGAGAAAGCAAGGAGAACTCTATAAATACCCCTTGATGGCAGCCCCAAAGAGGTAGATGCTTCTCCCCAAAAAAAAAACCCCTAGTACTTTCCTTCTTGCTCTACACATTTTCTCATCCACACACCGGAGGACCATTTCGGAGCTCCTCCGGCGTGATCTCTAGTCGTGCTGTCTTGTGCAGGCTAAGTAGAAGCTAGGAACCACTCTCACACTCGAACCATAGTTCGAGAGGAAGCGAGTTAGATTCATTGGAGCCCCACACTTTCACTACCAACGTAACCAATCTATGTTGAGAAATCGGCCAAACAACACCCACACAATGCGTGAAGAATAATACTTCCTCCGTCCCTTTTTAAGTCTCCAGCTTCGTAATTCCAACTTATTAAGGAGACATCATCATTACACATTTCGCATCAACTTTTACCTCCACTTTCCAAAAATTATCCTCCACTTTTACCTATTAAGTTTTCAAGAGGACAAAATTATAATTGTACAAACTTTTACCCATTAAAATTTTAAAATAGATATGTATTTAGGCACATCTCAAAATGGAATATTCGACTCTTATTTGGGAACGGAGGGAGCAAGTAAAGTACACAAGAAGAAAAAGACAGAGATTTTTACATGGTTCCTCAACTGTGTACTTGAGTACATCCACGTCTCACACTAGTTTTAACTACGTACCAAACGAGGAGAGCACAAGGGTTACACCCAGACTGCTGATTGGGGAGGTCGAACCCTGTATAGTCAGCCAGCAAATTAAACCGAGTCAGGCTTCACAGACTCAACTACCTATCACCTAAACAATGGAGCCACACAATCTCATCGGAGCCTCATTAAATCCATAGCTGGTGTGGATTAAAAGCCCTAATTTGTAACTTTGGATATGAAAAAGTAAAATCTTGCAAACCCAAGAAGTATATGAACATCCCTAACTCGTCAAAAAGCCAACCCCTTTTTTTTGAATGGCAAAATATGTTTTTATTTATTTATTAATCTTTAAAATTGTTACAAAGACTAACAGGAACAAGGAGAACGGCATCATAATCCTAGACTAAGCTATGAACAATCCTGTGCCAAATCCGAGACCCAAACCCTCGATTGGCAAGAAACCAACCAAGGAAACCCAATGGGACAAGCCCAGACCTAAAGGGCCGAAGCCCAAAACACCTAATGGGACAAGTCCAACCCAAAAGAAAACATAACCCTAACCAAACAACTACTGCCGCCCCAAGCAAGTATCTGACATTCTTGAAGTTGGTTATTAAGTGGGACAGGGTGGCGGGCCTCCGCTTTTCTTTTCATCTCAATTGTCACCGCCTGGCCTCTCTTGCTACCAGGCATACACGATACATACATCTATCGTGTGTGCAAACACGAGATATTATACCATACTTCCACCCCATCTGCGAAACAAACACAAATGCATTCATTATGCAATGGAATATGATTGGGTTTCACTGCAATGGAATATGATTGGGTACAAGTGAATGCGGCATTCAGAAGAACAAGAACTTTGTATGCATTGCGTACGATCGGTGGTGTTTAGTGATGTGAAGATTTGATTGCGAAAGCTACACAGTGATGTTGAACAATGAAACACGTACAAGCAGATTTCGTATGAAACGGTACCTTAATCATCTTCCTGTTCAAAGGCTGGAGAAACAGCGAAGAGATCGAGGGGAGGGCCGGAGGGGAAACAGTGCCTTTATTTTATACTCCTATTCTTGGTTGTTTTTGTTTTTATACTCCTAGTATATATATATTAGCCGGTGTCGAGACGTTTTGGACCTTAGGGATGACAATTCCGCCCAAACGTTGGTTAACCGAACTGTACCGAGTCGGTGGGTAGGGTTTATAACCGTAGTTTTGGTTTTGGTTAGTGATTTTAAAAAAACCGGCCGATTGAGTTCCGATTCCGATTTTATATGATAACTGAATCGAAAACCGAATTGAACCGTATCCTAACCGGAAAATAATTTCATAAATACCCTTGAATATATACCCCTATGTACTAAAATACACATCATTAGATTTTGAAAAGGAAATTGATTTTGACACTCCAGTTTTAACCACCGACATTCTACTTTATGTGTTGATCATGTAACATTACAAAATAGAGAGTGGAATGTCATTGGCCAAAAAAAAAATAAAATGTTAAAATCACTTTCCTTCGAAAATCACTCCTCTTGTCTTCTGCCTCACTCTCCCTCCCCCCTCACTTTCTAAAATCATTATTTTGTTGATTTGACAATAAATATTTACGCCTTGTTTGGATGGGTCCCATCCAATGGGCTTTACTGTCCAGTTCGGGCCAGTCGGCCATTTTCCGACAAAACGTCAGTTTCGTTCATATTGTAGATCTCGTCGAGGCGCATAACTATGTCAAAAATCATGTCCGATCGTGTATTGAACGACATCCGACCGACATGATTTTTGACATGTTCATACATCTCGACGAGATCTACAATATGAACGAATCCGATCAATGAACGAAACCGACGTTTATCGGAAAATGGTCGACTGGCTCGAACTGGACAGTAAAGCCCACTGGATGGGAGATTAGTGTCTTAGAACGCACGGTGTATTAATTTGTTGTCCTTTTGGATGTTTTTCATATGCTTAGAACTAAAGCAAATAAGCTTACGAGCAACAATTTTTCATATGCTTCATCGTCGCACGTACGTAGTACAAGTAAAAAAAACACTTCAAAACAAGCTTGTTACAAAAATCAATAACAAATGAAAGAGAGAAAGAGGAGGAGACTACTAAAACTCAATATAACTTATTGCCAAGCCCGGTCATTTCATAATTTGTTCAAGAGTGGATTTCAAAGACATGTACACCGCGCGCCATCCGGCTTGGGTCGGGTGCACCATGTCCCAGAAGAATGCACCCTCTGGGTTCTTACATACAGTGTACATCTTAGCTCCTTTCTCATCGACGCTCCCACAGTAGTATTTGCTACTCATACCCATACAACACGGCTTCAACGGCGTCTCAAACTTCACACTTCCTGTAATTTAGGAACAAGTTATTGTCAGTTGGTGTAAATCATCAAGGAATAAGCTTCTTTTCAGTCGATGAAATGGTGTATATACACACACACACACACATATACATATATATATATACACACACCATATTACCATGTAGTCCGGGTTGTTTTGGATTGTAACATAGTATATTAGCAGAGAATCGGCTTCGATTTTTTCCTAGGACGTTATATAGATAATAGATCATTCGTACTGGGAAAGAGGAAATTCTTTTAAGGGCAAAGTCCACTTCCACCCCCTGTGGTTATCGCCAAATGCGGATACCCCCCTCATGGTTTAAAATTGGCCACATAACCTACTCGTGGTTTTGAAAATGTGCGGATAGACTCCCTGCTGTCATGTTTTCCATCCATATTAACAAAGGTGTATCTCACACGCCTCTAGAATGTAATATGAGTCGTTCATAATGTATTAAATAAATAATAAAGTATCTCTGTAAAAAATCATCTCGATCAGACATCAATAACTCAGTGATCTAATTTTTAGTAAATTCAAATTTGAAATTTTAATTTCATAACAAAATCAATTCGACCATGAATTTTTCATTTTTTAATTGACTTGAATCTTGGCATAGATGTAGTATTCGTCAAAATTTACAATATCAACGGTTTGGATTTAATTTTTGGCGTAGGGAATGGTGTGACTAGATTTAAAAAAAAGAAAAATCAAGGGACATGATGAGGGTATATCGGTCTTTTAATATTGTGTCCGTTAATATGGATGGAAAATATGACGGCCGGGGGTCTATCTCTATCCTCACATATTCAAAACCACAGGTAGGTTATGTGGTCAGTTTTGAACCATGAGGGAGGTATCAGCACATGGCGATAACCACAAGGGGTGAAAGTGGACTTTGCCCTTCTTTTAAGTGAGCTTTCGAGAGCCCTGTCCGGATCTAAGCGATTTTTGTGTGTGTGTCATCTCCCGTGACAAGTAGTAGATGAAAGAGTGAATTACCTAAGTACTCTCCTTCGGTTTTGAGCACTTGATTGAACGAGCCATAAAGATCAAGGATGACAAATGCCTTCGGGTCCAGCTTGCTCTCATTGTTGAGTTTTGCCACTGCTTGCTGCAGTAACAAGTTGTGGAGATCCACGGCGATGTTTTCGGTTGCGTTGCATTGCTGGAAAGAGTTGAGGACGGTGCTCCGGGGGAGGCATCCCAAGGGCTGTAGAGCCGTCACGGCCACCTTTCTCACTCCCATGTTGTGAATTCGTTTCAAGTTCGTGGCAATTTGGTTGACTACACGAGCGATGAAGGCCGGGAAATCCTGGAGAGAGGTTCAAACATTGCCAGCAGATCGGCCATATTAGTTCTACCTCAAACTATTCCTTAAAATTTGGAATCTCTGAAAGAAAGAAAATAAATTTTATCGAATGATAGGAATGCAGATTCTATAGAGAAAAAAAAAAGTTGATTTACAAATCCAAAGCATGTTTTATATTACAAGGCACAAGCAAATGTGTTCTTTAGTTATTTTGGCCAAATACTAAGATCAAACATTTTAACTAACCAAATGAAAACTGTGCTGTAGACTGTACATCATTAAATTACAAAGGCTGCGTTCTTGTAAATTTATAAGTCTGGAACTTTCGGTATTTTTTACTTTCCATAACTTTAGACGAATAAGACAGCTGTTTGATAGTACTTTTTTGTTGTTGTCTTTCGTGAACTTTTTTCTTTTTTTTTTTGCTTTCGGTCACAATTTTGTACTTTTTAGACTCTTGTCGTTGAGGCAGATGATTAATCCAAAAAGTATTACTCGAATCTAACAAAAAATCAGAAAAGACGAACAAAACACACAAAATAAAAAAAATACTACCAAGATTACAAAAACAACATTGCTAGCACCACATACACTTACACACCCAAGTACACACCCACCACTCACATGAGTGGTGGGTGTGATTTGGGTGTGTAAGTGTATGTGGTACTAGAATTATTGTTACAAGAATGGAACCTAAATGGATAATCAAAATCTGATCTGATTTGGCAAGTTTTGATTATTATATTGTGGATGCTCTAAGTAACATAAAAACTAGGATATGAAAATGGAAAACAGGGAAGTAAAACACTTAATACCAAAGCGCATCTTGATAACAAGGAAATGGGTTCTCCTTGAGCCCACTGGATTTCCGGCCCAACATTTGTGAGAGTACCGGCGAGGCCCACTACAAGAACTGGACTGAGTGTGGGCCTAAACATTAGAATTTGAAATCATACATATATAGGCCCCGTTTGATAATGGGTTTCAAGGTTGGGATGGGATTGCTAATCCCATGGGACTATTAATACTTTGTTTGGTAACAAAAAAAGGTCCGGACTACTAGTCCAATGGGATTAAAA
>JAOTQK010000018.1:7014740-7030529 GCA_025642025.1 Rhododendron ferrugineum | reverse complement strand
ATATTAATAATCCCATCATCTAATCCCATCCCAAACAAACATACTCATTATCAATCACTTCTCATTAACAATCCCTTTTCATTACCAATCCCAATCCTAATCCCATCTCCTTACGAATCCCATCCATCTAGTACCGTTATCAAACGGGGCCTATGGGTCTTGCTAACCACCGTTTACCTTGCCGTGGATAATATGCATGTAATGTCAAACAAATTAGAATCTCAACACTCATTTCACAGAGATTAATCTAATGCTACAGATATAAGTACATTTTTTTTGGATATCGATACAATTTTGACACATTATTCACCGTCTTCAAGAATGTGGTTGTCCTATCTCGAAAAATGATTTTAAATTGTGCAAATCTACCCTGATATGTGCCCATGTGTGTCCTCAATGTATTATCCCGGCATCTCCCACCATAAAAAAAAATACTCCAATAAAATTTAATGGTTACGCAACGTGACTGTCTTACACGTAGTTCAACATGTCCCTAGAGCGTAATATATCTTCAACTTGTCCGACAAAAATACGACGTCCTCCTCTAAATATGTTGGTGCTTCATGAAATATCTCTATCGTTTTACCTTTTTTTTTTGTAATGTTACAGGGTGTCTTGCATTTCCGTAGTTCAAAAAATACTGGGCCAGTGAAATCCAAGAAAAGACATGCACAAAAAAACAAAAGAAATCAAAGAAAAGACAGGAGCCTAGAATTCCTGGATGAGAAATGGTTACACCTAACCCACATCTTCGGATTCCATTTTCAGAAATGCTATGATACATGCAAAAGAAAATATGAAAGTGTCCATGAAAAAAAATAGACGGCTCAGATTCACACATAAATTACTACGGCCCGTCTCGGGTTATAAAGATAATTAGAATCGCTAATTTTTTTAAAAATATCTTGCTTATGTTTTTTTTTTCCATTCGTTAATCATAATCTACACTATTTTAGGGGATACGGCTTACAGGGATACCCATGTGCATGGCAGTATGCAAGGGAGGCCAACTGCATTCCACTCCACTTGCATTATTTTTGCATTTTGCTTTTGTTCTGCTTGTAAAATCAGCTCAAATGGATATTTGTAAAAGAATTTTTGAAACATCCAACTTTGCTTTACAATTTAGCTTGAATTTTGAGATAAAGTTGGATGTTTGGTAAACGCCCTTTACGATACCTGATTGAATTGATTTTTATGAGTACCTTAATATATTTTGAAAAGTAAAGAAATCGATGCCAACCGCCGACCAGGCGTAACGACGTCCGCGTGGGGCCCAATCCGAGTCCTGTTTGGATGATCTGAGCCGTTTAATAATTTTAAGATAAAAAACCGAGTGGATCCCCAAGAAATCAACTCCATCCGATGTGTAGGTGCTTGATCCAATCTTTTCATTTTTGAAAAATCGGAAAAAATTGGGAAGATTGGATGAAAAATGGAAAGATTGGATTGTACACCTACACATATTGAATGAAGCTGATTTCTCGCGAGCCCACTCAGTTTTTAATTTTAAAATTGCTCGAATCATCCGTGCAAGGTCCGGAGTGGACCGCGCATGACCTACGGTACGCCTGATCGGTGGCCGGCCTTGATTTCTGTAGCAGCGTTGAATATATTTTCAACAAAATAACCAGCTCCAATTCGGAAGCTCGGGCGCAGGAGAAACTTTTTGGTATAAATGGTATCCTCCATCACAACAAAACTGACACGTGGCAAACAAAATTTGAGGACTTCAACTGTGATTTCCGCACAAGCTATTCCTTTTCCAGTACAAAGGCTTTTTTCGTTTTACGTATTTTGTTCGTCTTTTCTGAATTTTTGTTAAATTCGCGTGATATTTGTGAGATTAATCATCCTTCTAGACGAGAGGCCTCTAAAAAGTAAAAAATTATAACCAAAAAAAAATTACTAAAGACGAAAAAAAGTATCAAACAACTATAATTTAAAGCTTAAGTGTTGTTTTATTTGAATTTTTTCATCGGTCCATATTTTTATAGATTAGATATTTTTCATTTTTATTTCTTTTCAATCCATATAAGGTATTTTTAGCATTATAAATTGAAAGATATAAAAAATTTCTTAAAATGTTCGGAATAGTAACATGGACACTCAATATGGAACAGAGGGAGTATTTGTTTGAAACTTATTTCGGTATTTTTTACATTTCGCAACTTTTCGTTTAGCTAATTGTCGTAATTTTTAGGGTTAATCGTTCATCTTGATGAGACGAATCGAAAAAGTATAAAAATATGGACCGATGAAAAATTTCAAATAAAACGACACTTGAGCTCTAAAAGACAATTGTTTGATATTTTTTTTCGTCTTTATTGATTTTTTTTTTTTCATAATTTTGTACTTTTTAGAATCCTCTCATCTAGACAGATGATTAATTTCAAAAATATCACGTGAATCTAACAAAAATTTAGAAAAAACGAACAAAACATACAAAATAAAAAATAATAATTAAGTTAAAGATAGCCAAGCATTTTGTACGAAAAGAGTAGTAGTTTGTGCGGGAATTACAATTGAAGTCCTCAGATTTTGTTTGCCACGTGTCAGTTTTTTGGTGAAGGAGGGATACCAAATGGGTTATACACCCAATAATTTTAACATCACACCCATTTACACGCCCATTATTAGCAAAAAGTTTCTCCGGGTGCAGAGTCTACAGAACCCAGTCTTCCCAAGGTCCAAAAACCACACAAAGCTTTGCCCTGAAACTTTGTACGACCACAGACGTTGTCATCGACATTATTACAAGAGCAGTGCTACGTATCCAGCCAAATTATACTGAAAATGCCGCAAAAAGATAGATCAATGATTCAGATTCACATCACGGAAAATCTTAGCCATCGATTTTTCTTTTTTGGGGGTATTTTCGAGGTAATTGGTCGGGGTATTTAGAATGATCAGCGGTGCTATCTCAACGCTCTGTTTCACTGCTTCCCCACAATCTTACTGTTCGTCTCGGCAATCAATGGTCTGAATTTTAAAAGAATTCTTCCCGGGACACTTTTCTGAAACTCTTTATGCAAGAGTCTTTTAAAATCCAAAACGTGCAAAATACCTTTTAACAATGAGATTGAGAGCAGGGTGAGAGAGCAGTGAAAGAGAGCAGTGGTGGTAGGTTTTCTTTAGAATGATTTTGGAGTATTGCCCTTGTCCCTTCCCAGGATTCTTTCCTGGGATTCCAAGCAATCTTGTACTGCTTTGTTTGTAGAACGGGGCGTCAGGTAGTAGTGGGTCAGTGATGACTGACATGTACTACCAGGGAGAACGTGACGCCTGAAGGCCCAGCCAATGGGATCCAGCCCAGTGAAAATGGACAAATCTTTCAAACAAACAAAAAACAACTCCTCCAGGAGTAGTTGCTAACCAAATTACTACTCAACTGTATCAATTTTGGACGACAAAAAGGACCAATTTCGTGGTAATATCTATCAATTATCCAAACACTTTCACCTAACCCACATAAATATTGGCTTCTTATGAGTTTTGATCTCGAGGGATGTCTAGATCAGCTCACGCATATCTCAACTAATTTTCTTTCCAAACCGGTCAAAGGCAGACAATCCAAGCAGGGATTAAGAAATTCACAAGAGATTACTTACTTTTTTGTGGTCTGACCCCAATAATCGAACTCTAATCCATTGTTTGAGGAGCAAACTCACCCATCAACCGTTAACGAATACGTGCACGTTAATTTCTAAATTCTAGACTTCACGTTTTAGTTAGCCCATTGTGATCCAGCTAGAGAACCACATGGACGATCGAAGACCTTGTCAAGGTTATCATTTGTGCAGAGAACGATGTTGATCGGACAATAAAAGTCACGCAACAACACATATTAATTCCGAAACAATAGACGCTCAGGATATAAACAGTGAAATTGTCTAAAACGATGTGTTTGATTATGATGCAGCTACGGATACCAGGATTTTTTTGTTTGCAGTTTCATATATATGCTTGGTGATTGCTACAATGAATCGCGATTTGTTTAGCGAATTGAATTTACCTGGGCAGTGCCGCCTTTGCTGAGGAAAGCACCGTAGTCGTTGCCGGCGATGCTAAGCAGAGCCAAGGAGGATTGAAGGTCCCCTTTGTTGTACACGGACTCGTTGATGAGGTTTTGGAAGAAATCAATTTGGGTAGTCATGTTTGGGTCCAAAACCAGGGTTTTGAAAACCCCTGTCCCTCCGTACGCAAAGTTCATCCCATACCTCAGCCGATTTGGTGCATATTTTCTCCATCTGTATGGTATTGGAGACTTCAACCCCAAGTATTTAGCTGTTTATGTGTCAAAGCAGTACAAAGAATTAGAAACACCCAGAAAACAATGACAAAGTTCAAAAAGGTAGCGTATACTAGAATAAACCTAAAATCATATAGGTCGGAATCTACAAGGGTCGGCGCGGTGGTTGTCACTTGGAATTTGCCCCTTGAGTAGTTGATCCATTGGGCTAGATACCGAATCGCTAAATAAATCATTTGAGTCGGACTAGGGCGTACTGGGCTTGCTGTGAGGGGGAGGTGGACCCACCTAGAGTTTGTTGACCTGATATGAGTCATTCATTTTACTAGTCTAGTTGAAATAAGTCTTATCGGACATCATCAATACTTAAATGATTGCATTTTTCTTGAAGAAATTCAACTCTAAGAATATATATATGTATATATAATGTTCATGTAACTTTCTATGTCCGATCAACTTAACTTTTACTTGGCCGATGACTTCTACACATAGCAAAAGATTTGAAGGAAAAAAAGGTAGTAGTAAAATGAGTTTATTGGACGGACAATGAAGTACAAAAACATCACATTTAAGTGCTACGGAATTGTAGTACACCTCGGTTGAGTCATTCAAGATCTATGTCGTTTTTTTCAGATAAAAAAGAGGACGTCGAAGAGACCCATCGAGGTTATAAATAAAACACCGTAGTTCATTAATGGAAAAATGACGGTCAAGGACGTGTTTGATGATTAATACCTGCCAAGGACATTTTCAGCATTAACAAATGTTCTTAGTTTGTCCTTCACGGATATTAATTATCAAAACACGTCCTGGGCCGTCATTTTCCCTTCATTTAATACGAACATATCTCCAGTCCAATTTCATTAATTATGGCCTTGTCGGATCAAAGTTCAGCTTTTGTGGGAGCATCATGGGCCCACTTCGATGACCGGAACCATTTATCTTGCAGAGCTCCTCGAGTAGTCTTCTGAATAAAACATTAGCATTGCTTGAATATCGACAGACACATAAATTTTCTTACAAATTTGGTTTGGTTAATTATCTACCTAATATTTATACTCTATCAAACTAACTTTTGTACGTACCTAGTAAACCAATTGAACCAGCTCTGCAAAATAAATGGTTCGGATTGATATTGTGGGCCTATCCCGAGTCCACAAATTAAGGCCGAAATTGGACCGGACTGAGCCCATAATAAAACAGTTCTATTAAAACTGGAGTACGGGACATCGTTCCCATTAATACACGACAGGATCCCTCCTGGCCGTTTTTCAACGACGGCCGTTTCAAACATTAAATTTTCTGCACTGGAGTTTGAGTAAAATACTAGAAAGAACTGAGCATGAGAGAGAGAAGGAGAGAGAGAGAGAGAGAGAAAAGGAGGACGCAATAATGGAGATTTTCCAGGCCCCAGTTAAAGACGAAACTATACAACTCATACACCATGATAGGAATGGGAAAGTGAGAGGCCCACCACCCACTAGATAGTCTATAGGCAAACACAACATCAGTTTCAGTACTAAAGTCTAATAAAGCATAAAACCCATTTTTTAGACAAAAGCAAAAGATAAAGCACAAAAACATGATGATCAATTTATATAAAGTACTCATGCAATTACTAATTTTATTAAGTAGTTTTGTAACAAGACTCATTGCACTATCTTCTTTGTTTTTTTTTGTCGGTTGTCTCGTATGGTCTAGTTTTTTCTCGCGAAAGTCAGTTCGGTTAGTAACGTTTGAACCTCTGTTAAATGCGTGAGAGTATGTGGTCGCATATTGCTTAGCTATCGAAATGGAAGTTAGTATTTGTCGTTGGATATTTCATGCGAAATAAACGAGTTCGATGCACAATTCAAGATAAATCTGAATTGCAAATATATATGCTTGTTATGTGAATGTCTAACCAAATATTGCCGGACACCGATTCCGTACATTTATCCAGATTCTGAATGTCCGGTTCGGGTATTATAGTCATTTAATTAAAAGGATCCATGTAACATAGCTTGCATGCATAGACATTATACACATGGACAAAGCGGAGAGGGGGGAGGGTATGTACCGAGATAATCGGTGAGGACACGACCGTCGGAGAAACGACCGGCGGGTTTGCCGGGGAAAGTGACGCCATAGGGGACCTTCCAAGAGTTAGCCACTGATTTTCGGTTGTTGCCTGTATCAGCATACGAGTCCCCGAACACGAAAAGCGTCCTCGGGCGAAACCCGTATAGACCGCGGTGGCTGTGGTGGCGGTGAGAAGCAGAACCTTGCGCGCCCCGAATTTCTGCACAAGCGTACGTACATACTGGTTAAAAAATGACTGTAAAACACTAATTAATCCGATTTCAGGCCCTGTTTTTGTCACAATTTTAGCAGATTCTCTGTGTTTTTATCTAAGAAAAACACGAGAAACCCAGTGTCATTGACGGTTTCCGAACACGAATCTACAACAATATGAACTTTTTTTTTTCTTCGAGAAAGTGAGTTATTAATAAAAATTAGCTGGAGGCAGGAGTATTTTGTTTAAGAAGTAGTGATTTTTATACTCTCTGAAAAACTGCAATAAAACAGGGGGAGCAAAACGTGAACAAGTAAAGCGTGTGCGCATACCTGAGAGAAGAGGAAAGAGGAAGAAACACGAGGAGATCGAAAAGAAGAAGAGGAGATTTTGCTTCTCCATCAGAGATAGAGAGAGGAAAAGGAAAGTGGGATGAGAGAGAGAGAGAGAGAGAGAGAGAGAGAGAATGGGGAGGTGAATTGTTGAGAATCTGAGGGATTTTTATACGGGAGATTTGGTGCACGCCTTCTTTCGGTTATTATATTCAGTTTCAATACTCTCATATTGCCATGTCGCATTACCATCTCATACTCTATACAAATATTAATTACGGAAGAAATATTAATTAGGGATTTTTATGCTCCTGTGTGATTCTTATGAATTGTAAAATGAGATTTGCAATGATCAATGTCGTTGATTTTATTGATCTGTCGTAAAATGCGAAATTAATTATGGCAGAAATCAGATTAGTGGGATATATTGATTAAAGTTTATTCCAATTGTAGAGTAATAGATAGATAAGCAAGGATCGTTCATTAACGCTTTGAAGGAAAATAATTTAGTTGGATATTGATTGAAGTTTATTCCAATCGTAGAGTAATAGTTGGATAAGCGCTCAGATCGTTCATTAACGCTTTGAAGGAAAATAATTTATGTTCCAAGAATATCGATGTCCGATCAATTTTCGTTTTTGCATGAATGATATATTGTAAACATGAATACCAATAAAATCCACAGATTTAGTCATCAAATGAGGCTAAGATAAGTCTCATTTTACTTAATATGAGAAATCACATAAAAAGATATTGAGTCAAAATACATGTACTTAAAAAGAGGTGAAAAAAAAAGTCCAAATATATTTGGAAGATTAACAGTCACGTGGTGCCTCAACATTCTCAACAGTCACAAATTTTCATGGAACCCAATACCAAGTGATTCAAATAGCAATAAAGGGACGGTGGGACTAGTTAAGAACATCGTTCATTAGGCGATTTGCAGCTTGTTTTTCGGCCGCTAGGGTTTCCGTCGCTTGGGGGGGGAGGCGCCTCCTCCTCCCCCCAGGCGTTTCTCTCCCTCCCTTCTCTTTCTCGCTCTCCCCTTTTCCTAGAACAGCTTCTTACCTTCTACCTCTTCTCGCTCTTGCCGCCGCCCCTATCGTTTCGTTTTCTCGGTGCTGCGTTATCATCGCTTGGGTTCTTCTCCTGGGTTGACCCTCCTTTTGCCTAATGACGTCGTGGTGTGTCGGCGGCTGGGTTTTCTTCGATTGGGGTTTGGTTTCCCACCGGCTCCTCTGTTGGGGGGTTCCGGTTTTATGCCTAACGACGAGGTGGTGACCACGCGCGTTCTGTCTTGCTTCCCTTCGCCGATTGTTTTGCGGATCTGAGACAGTCGTTGTTTTGGGTGGTGGTCAGGTGTCTGCGAGGCGGCGTTTGGCGGATGGGGTGGAGGTGTTGTTCTGGGTTGGGTTTGGTTTTTTTTTTTTTTTTTTTTTTTTTTGCAGGTTTTGGTGGTTGATGGTGGTCTTATGGTGGCAGCAGTGATGGCTGTTTGGGTACTGCGGTGCAGGAGGCTTTAGATTAGTGGTGGGGTTTCGGCATCAGCAAGGGTTTCGGCCGCAACAGCAGGTCAGGGTTTAGAGGTTGCAGTTGCAGCGGCAGTGATGGTGATTATGGCGGCATCAGGGCGGAGATGGGTGGCGGGCGGCTTTGTGGAGGGGCGGACGAGCCGCTCTCCGGGATAGCAACAGGGGCTTGTTCCCCGGTCTCCGGCGACGGCGTGGCAGCGGCTCGTCCCTTTACAGGTGACCGTGGTGACTGTGATGGGCTGCGAGGGGCAATGGCAGCGTGGGGTTTTGATTTGCTATGGAGTTTGTGGGCAGCAGCACGGAGGGAGGTGGCGGCTCGGCGTTGTTGGCCGGCTGCGGCTTTGGTTTGTTTGTTAGGTGGTGGCGGTTTGCCTTGGGTGGTGGGCGGCGGCTGTGTGGGTGGCCGTAAGAGGTTTAGGGTTTGGTCTAGGTGTTTGGGTGTTTGGGCTAGCCTATGGTGTTTATGGGCTGGTCCTTGTGGTGTTTGGGCTAGCCTATGTTGTCTATGGGCTGGTTCTTCGGCATGATCTATGTTGTCTATGGGCCTTGTTTTTCAAGGTTTGGGTTGGATCTCGCTTTGGGCTTTATTGTCGTATTTGGGTTGCAGGTTATTTTTAATGGCCTTCTTGTTATATTTTTACCCGTATAGACTCTTTAGGTGTTCTGGGCTAGGCCCATTGGGTGTTTTCTTTGTTAGTTTCTTGCCAACAAGGGCTTGTTTCTTATCCTTTCCTCTTCTATTAATAAAATTTCTTCTTCACCGTTCAAAAAAAAAGTGATTCAAATAGCAACAGTATGCACACGTGGATAATATTTTGTCTTATTTTAAATATTCAAACTCTTCCCTTTTCATGTTAATACCATAACACTGTCACGTGAATACATGAAGAATCTGTTTGATTAGAGTGTAAAATGGTAAAAAAAAATGTAAAAAAAAGAAAATTATATTTTCCCTTGATTAGCATGAAGCTCGTAGAAAGTGCTAGAAAATAAATATTTTTGTATAATTTATTTAAATATGGTTACATCGATCGCTATCACTTTTTTTTCCCAAAAATATAAAAAAATCTTATTTTTCTTAGGAAAGTTGTCACCTCTATACGTATCTACTTCTCATTGTGCTATAATTTTTCTGTTTCCATCATGATCAAAATTGTACGGGAAAATGACGGTCAAGGACGTGTTTGATAATTAATATCTACCAAAGACATTTTCAACATTAACAAATATTCTTAGCTTGTCCTTAACGGGTATTAATTATCAAAACACGTCCTAGGCCGTCATTTTTCCAAATTGGTATATTAAGGGTCAGTTAGCAGGGCCACAAATGAACAGAGTCGTTTACGAACTGTTCAAGGCTCAAAACGATAGAGGCTCGAATCGGACCCAAGCCTCAATTTTAGGGTCATTTGACAAATAAGCCAAACCTGATGAACTTGATAGTATTTGGTTCAATTAAGCTCATCATGAACCTAGAGTGTACGTGTGTGTATATATATACACACACACACCACGAATTCAGTAAGGGATCCCTTACGGCCAAGGCCAAATCGTGTTGACCTCCCCTTTCCCAATTGAATTGCGACGATCTGAGCCGCTCAATGTGTTCAAAACGTGATTTTAAGAATAATAGCAGAAATCGCCAAAAAAAAATGGCCAGGAAGGGCTTGATCTGAGCAGTTTTGCATAAAAATGCATTTATAGCGTTTTAATGAAAAACTGCTTGGATCATGCTCTTCTCGACCATTTTTTTTGGCAATTTCTCGTTTGTACTCCTAAAATCACATTCTAAACACATTGAGCAGCTCGGATCGTTCCAATTCGATTGGGAAAGGGGAGGTCCGCACGGTTTGGCCCGTAGGGATCCCTTATTGGATCATATATATATATATATATATATATATATTGGGGCGGTTCCAGGAACCCCTAAAAAAACCTCTACAAAAACCCTCCAAATCTTAATCTCATAGTTCCCGATCAAATTTTGTTGATCCGAGCCGCTCAATGTAGAATATGTTCATCTATATGACAAACGGGAGCGGATCAAAAAAAAAAAAATTGACAAACGGGACAAATCCTACCAATACAGTGGTGATATATCACCTGGTACGCTAAACGTGGTTTTCAAACATGGTCACCAAATCATCAGTGATTTAGGATGTGTTTGATTTGCACGTTATTTTCCCACACAAGTGTAATGCACCTTTTTAAAAAAAAATTATTTATTCATTTTAATGATTGGTACTGTTGTGGGCAATTCTTTGTCTTTTAGTTTTGAAACAAACCATATCAGACTTAGGGAATCGACCAAAAAAGCAAGTGTGGGCAGCGGAACAAGAAAATGAAGCTTGTTTCCAAAAATATATTTAAAATTCAAGGTAGCAACTACCAGCCTCCAAACTAGGGCTGCCCGCGGATCGATTTTGGGTGGATCGATTCAGTTCTCAATTCGATCCGTTCGTGGCGGATTGCCATTTTCTCCATCCGCTCCTCGTCCGTGAGTGCATGTCTGCTTTCTCTTTTTTCGCCGCTAAGGCGTGAGCGAAAAATCAAAAGCTTAAGCGGTTGCACGTGAGTGCCAGGACTTGTCGACGTTTAACATGTGTAGGTTGTAATGTCTCTTCTACCGAAATGATTGCGTGTGGCCCAAAGGGTAAGGCCGCAAAGAGGTAGTTTAATTACCTCATGATGTAATTAGCGGCTCTTTGATTCAAACATATTCAACTTCATCTTCAAGCCTTCGAATTTTAGCGTTATAGCAGCTTTGTGCGTCCAAACACCAATTCTAATATTCCTATGTGGGAGGAGATGATAAATTCAATGTACCTCAACATTAGTTCTTAGAACAACTTAAGATAATTCAAATCGATTGCAAAACCATATACTAATATACACATGCATTGACTGGGTTATACTAAAAATTTAGAACAAATTCTAAGATGTATCACTGAGGATAGGGCAAGACAAATATTTTTAGAATCATGAACTAGCATGGACAAAAGACCGGTCATCTCGATTAGGTTTGCACCACCATCCCACAAATCTTATGCTAGGCTAAACCCCGGGAGGAAACTAACATAAGATGGCAAGAAACCAGCTGAAGTGTACAACAAAGAAATAAAGCAAAACACAAAATCAGCAGCGCAAAAAGCAAAAAACCAATAAGAGGAGACCATCAGAGGAGCGAAGCAGAGAGAGCCGACAGGGTAGGTAATTGCGGTGCGAATTGGCTGCGAAAAGGAAATTTTTTATTAACCTCACAAAAGTGACTACAAAGATTTTACATGAGATAAGAAATATAGAGCATCCCAACTAAGTTGACATTCTCGATCCATACAACCTAAGAGAATATAAGAGAACAATACAGGGGTATATAATTAATCACGAGGACAACCCCGCCGCCCAAGCCTTGTTCTAAAAGTACTGAGAGCTGCCAAACAAACTTGAAAGAAAAAACATTTTTCCAAGGAGATAAAACTACTAGCAACGAGGGAACGTAATTAACTTGTTTCGAATTTGGCTTTCAAAGCAGAGAACACGGCGCGCCATCCGGCTTGCGTTTGATGCACCGTGTCCCAGAAGATTTTTTCTTTAGGGTTGTCACTTAGTGTATACATCTTCTCTCCTTTTGCGTTTACGTTTGAACAGGAATAGCCAGCTTTTGCGACGCAACATTGCTTTAATATTGGTTTCTCAAACTTCACAGTAGCTTCTGCAGAGAAGTAATAGTTTGCTAAAAACGATAACGAAGGAAGCTAGGAAGGAAGAAAGAAAGAAGAAAACAGAATAAAACTACCTTTGCGATTGAGGACCGTATAGTGAACGAGCCATAAATATCAAGGATGATGAAAAGGAACTAAATTAAAATTACCTGTGTGATTGAGGACTGAAGTGAACGCGTTGAAGAGATCTAGGACTATGAAGGCCCCCGAGTAGAGGTGGCAAACGGGCGGGTCTGGGCAGGTTGAAACGGGTCGTGAGTCAAATATGGGTCAAAAAGTGAACGGGTTAAAATGGGTTGGGTCAAATATGGGTCAAGTCAAACCCAAACCCGCCCGCCCCGGCCCGTTTTCCTTTTTTTTTTTTTTTTTTTTTATAAATATAAATAAAAAAACTAATTCCCTTATATCGAAACCCAGACTTGCTAAACAAAATACCACGAACCTTTCAGAATCAATAAGGAAAAAAACCCCCAAGTCATGCCTTAAAAAAAAACACAAAATCGTCTATCATTTTACTATTAAAATTAGAAGTGGCAAATGGGCGGGTTTGGACGAGTTGAAACGGGTCATGGATTGAATATGGATAGGTCAAATACGAATTACTATCAGTTTCAGTGAAATGCAAGAATGAGACTAGATTAAGGTTAAAAAGTAGTTAGTGACTTTTTTTTACTTCATTTAAATTTTTTCGTATTTGTTAGTTTTGCATCAAATTTTTGTGATTTATTGATTCTTATAAACGAGAGAAACTAAAAAAGTAAAAAAAAATGGATGTTAGTTAGTTTTGCATCAAACTTTTTACTCTTATTGATTCGTCTTGACGCAAGGAATTGGAAAAGTAAATTGATATATTGGCATATGTTTGTCTTTATCAAAAAAAAGTTTGGATTTCGATCGTAATTTTTTATTTTTTAGATTCTTCTCGTCATGAGGACACAATAATTTATAAAAGAATCGACAATAACTAACAAATGCGAAAAAAATCTGATTAACAACAAAAAAAAATTAAGCCAATTTACTTATTTAAGCCAAAAAACAGCCTCAATTATAATTACTATATCTTATAGCTCCAGGGGTTGGTCGGTCTTGGCTCTTGAGAGAGAGAGAGAGATCTGTATCTCACTGAACCCATTTTCTAACAAAAAACCGTGCTTTTGTTGTCTAGTACAGGATGTGTACAAGAGCCAAAACAGAAAATGCGGGGGCGACGAGGAAGAAAATAGAAAAATATGAGAGTGTGGGTCTTTTAAGTCCAACCCATTTTCAACCCATTTAAACCCATGTAAATATAGGTTTACACGGGTTGAACCCATACCAATCCATTATACAATATGGGCGGATTTGATTGGGTTATAAGTGGGCGGATTTGGACGGGTTAAGAAATATGGATTGAGATTGCCACCTCTACCCGAGTCCTTGCTCTCATTGTTGAGCTTTGCCACTGCTTGCCGCAACAACATGTTGTGGAATTTTGCGGCCGTGTTTGAAGTTTCGTTGCACTGTTGGAAATTATTCAGGACGGTGACTTCGGGGAGGCATCCGAGGGGCTGCAGCGCTCCTACGGCTACTTTCCCCACTCCCATGTCGTGAATTCTTTTTAAGTTCACGGCAATTTGTTTGACTACACTGGCAATGATCGAAGGCTGTCAAACCCTAGAGAGAAAAACCAGAGTAGTTCACTACAAGAGTACAAGCAGGAAAATTTAAAAGTATAGTGTATAAGCATATATTCTGACTATGTATTTTACAAGGACAAAAGCTTAAGCACAAGGTATTAGTAGTAGCTCACAAGGTTTGTTATATGCCCAAGATTATCCATGTAGACTTCCGATATGGGACGGAGTGTTACAATCAGAGGAGCGAAGCAGAGAGAACCAACAGGGTAGGTAATTGCGGTGCGAATTGGCTGCAAAAAGGATAAGCATATATTCTGACTATGTAAAACACAAACAGGAAAATTTAAAAGTATAGTGTATAAGCATATATTCTGACTATGTATTTTACAAGGACAATCAAAAATTAAAAATCACAAAGGAGGCAGATGAAAATTTCTACATTAGTCAAACTCGCGTTTTCTCATACTTTTATGAGAAGTAAAAACACAAACATCAGTTTCGAAGAAAAATTATTAGAATTGCATACGAAAAAAAAAATGTCCATGCAATGATTTTTGTTCAATCAGTAAAACAAATCTCATCATTATAAAAGAACCAGCTGGATCAAGACTTTTTTACTGCTGCAAGATGCATAAACAGAAATCATTACAAAAAGAAAAGAACCAGATGGATCAAGGTCCTACTCTCGTGTCAATTGAACCAGCTGGATCAAGGTCCTACTCTTGTTGGCACAGGGCGGCAAAGCCGTCCCAAGAGTAATCCCAACAAGCCCTCGGACTTTGACCCGGATCAAATTCGAGATCCAAAAGAGGTTAAAGAGGAGAGATTCAGATTGAACACCACCCCGCAGTATCCAACATTTTGATGTCAAGCTAACTGCGCTGTCAACAATTTCATATTGTAGAAAAAAGAAGTTGCAAGGTTGAAGTGGACATATATGTCGCTATCAGTAGCCCTGTGCGACGTATGTTTCTTTATATCATTAATACTATTCTATGGTGCTACAAATTCCAGTATGTAAGCCCCAGTACTGTTATATATATAGTACGAATAAATGCATATGTAAATTTACCTCGATCGGCAGATCCACCTTTGGCGTAGTAAGTACTGTATTCATTCCCGGCGACGCTAACATAAATCAAGGAGGATTGAAGGCCCGATTTCGCATAGACTGATTGATTGACGAGGTTTTGCAAGAAATCAATCTGGGTAGTCTTGTTTGGTGCCGAAACCAAAGTATCGAAAACACCGGTGTCTCCGAATGCAAAATTCATGCCATAGCTCGCAAGTTTTGGTGCATGTTTCCTCATGACGAACTGTACTGGAGACATCAATATAATCCCAAATACTCGGCTAGTCGGCTGCATATGCACGTGATATAAAAATATGTAGAAATTTTGAAAAAAAAGATCCACAGCTAAAGGTATAGTTGTGTGATTAGAAGAAAATAAATAAAATGCAAGAGTATAAGAATAGTTTTATGGTGACTACTGTTAAAAAAAAAAAACTGGCTTTTTGGGATTTATCTTGGATATTTTTAAAAATATTTGGGTAAAAATCATAATTTTTTACTTTTTCGATTCCTTTCGTCGAGACAAATTAAGAATCCACAAAAGTTAATCGCAAAACGAACAAATGCGCTTAAAATTTGAATAGAACAAAAAGAAAAAAGTCCTAAAAAGTCCAAAAATCCCTTGGCGTATGAACTTTTCTTGTTATTGTCACGATCAAATCTTCCAATATTTAATTACTTTGACCGGTGATAAAAAAAATAAAAATAATTACTTCGACCATTCACTGTAATAATTATTTGACCCTTTTGCGTGTTAACCGCAACTTTTTACCTATACGCTACCAGGGATGGAGCCAGGGAGGGACCAGTAGGGGCGGTCGCCCCTGCAAGAAGAAAAAAAACTTTACTTATTATATGTAAAATAAAAATTTCCTATGAAAGTATAGTGGCTCGCCCCCCTCAAGTATTTTGGGGAAAAAAAATCAAATGATAGTAAGTAGTTAGTAACCTTTGAAATACAAGATACCAACGTTAATTTCTAAACATT
>JAOTQK010000018.1:6963397-6979767 GCA_025642025.1 Rhododendron ferrugineum | reverse complement strand
TTTGGCAGCCACGGATCCTGTCCCGCCCTCACCCTTTTTCCATTCCCAATCCTCCAACGCATGCCTTCCATTAGTACTTTCCTCCCTTCCAAAATACTGCGCCACGTCCACGAGGGATTCGACCCAGCTTTCGCTTCAAAGAACGAAAAGTTCGGAAAATATTTGGCTCTAAGTACCTGTGAAAGCAGAGAGTTCTCATCCAATAATAGTCTCCAACCTTGCTTAGCCAAAAGCGCAAGATTAAAGCATGAAAGGTCGCGAAAACCCAAACCCCCTCCTGACTTCTTCTCGCAAAGTTTATCCCACGTCATCCAATGCATCTTCTATTTTCCCGCACTCTCCCCGCACCAACACAGCAATATACGTGGTTCTTCAAAACCGGGTACGTCCACGGGAGCGGGAGCGACTGTTGTTCTCATTATCACAGTTACGAAATAAGGTTTATAACATAGAGTATTTATCCCGACTCTATTCTAACCTCGTTGCGCTTCGCTCCACTCGTTCTGCTCCGCTCCGCTCCGGCATCTGGCCTTCTTTCTAGAACTCCTTAGTATCTCTTTATACTTACATATGAGCCATAGTTCTAACACGTTTGGACGGTTGGGATCGCCGACGAATACCGCCACGTGGTACCCGCTCGGCACCCAAAAAATTCTCCAACCTACGGGCCGGTCGATCAGTTTCTAAGTTTTATGTTATATTATTTTGACATGTATGTTTCAGTTTTGGTTAATGTAAAAATAACTTTGACAAGTTTTCGCAGATCACGAAGGTCGAAGGATGCCGTGTATTAATAATTTAATATGCAAATGGAAATTTAATTTCCTTATACAAAGATCATTTTCACAACTAACATCATAAAGATCATATGAAGATGAATGAATTTTCTTTAAAATTAGGGAAAATGATGACCAATGACGTGTTTTGATAATTAATACCCGCCAAGGACATTTTCAGCATTAACAAATGTTCTTAGCTTGTTCTTAGCAGATATTAATTATCAAAACACGTCCTGGGCCATCATTTTCCCTTAAAATTAACCATATAAGCATTAGTTAAAGAAGGTGAATTTTTTTTTATCCAACATTGGTCAACAAATTAAGGTCTAAGAGCATCACCGAGGGAAGAAGCAATTTTCTTTGCGCAATGCAAAGTTTATTATCTATGCGACAGATTGAAGAGTTATCAGAAAAAGTCTACCCCAAAAGAATCTTCAAATCTCTCTTCTTCTTTTTTTATCTCACATGTTATAAGATTTGAAGTAAATACTTCTTTATTCTTCCAAATTCGAAATAACTTAAGTTCTAGAATAATAAGCTGTTTATGTTGAGTTAAGAACCAGTTCTCACTTTTCAAATGTGAAGAGAGAAAAAGCTAGCTACACCAAAATAGTGGAGCACTTTAGCTTAGTTTTTGAACGGGACTTTTGCTAGCATGACTCTTTGAGGATAATGAATAATTGAGTTGCAATGGGTACAACAAACTGTGCACAGACAACGCGTAAAGTGCAATTTTGGAGTTGAAGTGAACTGATTTATTCTCTATTAGATGGTTTACTAATCTGAACAGTCTTCACTCCAATCCCCTACATATATTGGTTCATTTTCCTCATGTTCTGCACGAGCTCACACACATGCAAATCCTATATTTTATTTCTTGAAAAATAATTTCCTACGATTAGCCCTAAGTAGTCATCAGCTTAAGTGTTTTGTGTAGTGTCATTATCATTTTTTTGCTATTTTATTGTACTTTGTAAATGTTTTATTTTAAAACGTCTTTTCACTAATAATTAAGATGCATATTTTTGGGGGAAAAAAGAGTTTATTCTCTGAATATGCTTAGGATCAAGAACATTCTCAGCATAATATTCTCTGTCGAAATATTCTACAAATGTTCAATGGAACAGTAACCACTTATCAGAACATTATTCAGAATTCATGGTTCAATTTAAACACACGAGATTAATAGTGTGTTGATGGTTCGGTTACTGAGTCGAACAGTTTTCACTCCCCTACATATTATTGGTTCATTTTCCTTGTGTTCTGCACGAGTTCTTGTAATTACTTTTTTTGCGATCAATTTTTAGTGATCATGTGCTTAAGTGTGTTCTGTGGTCTCATTATGTTTTTTTCCACTAGGAGTAATTTTGTTGAATAATGTACAGAGTACTTTGCAAAGAATTTTAACTAAGTCCAAATTTACCATAAATGATACTATATGTGTGCACATAATTTTGGTGCATATATTATTATTGGTACACTAGTGATTAATGTAATTCAGTAATTGTGCATTGAATCGATTTACTGTATTATAGATATAAGCATTGATCATGACCACATTTAGTTGTATTTTATTTATTTCCTTTCGTTGCTGATAGTGATTTGACAGTACAACTTACATTTGACCAAAGCATATTTTGGATGCATTGTTTTTTTTGAAATAATTTGTATTATGAGTATTTACAATCTTGTCCTTTCAAGTAAAAAAAATTATACAAATGAAAGTAAATTAAAACAGAAAAAGGTCAAAAAAAAAAAGATAGTTATAAAATAGTGGAGATAAAATAGACTGTAGTTATAAGACCCTTATTGGGCATCTGGGCAATGGCCCCTAGGTGGGCTTTGGTCCATATGGGTGTTATCGATTGGTTTCTTATTAATCGTTGGTCTAGGTCTTAGATTGGACTAATTGTTCTTCTGAACAGGACATCGTTTTCTTATTTCTATTAGTCTTGTAACAATTTTAAATTTAATAAAAAAAATCCCAATAAAAAAAAAAACTTCCCAAAAAAATTCTGTCTGTTTGAGTGAACAATTACCCTAGTGGTACGTAAATGTAATTGTGCATTATTATAGGCACACTAGTCAAAATTAAAGTAATTGTGCATTGAATCGATTTATTATTGACACATAAGCATTGACCAAATTTAGTTTTAAATATGCTAATTCTGTTTTATTAATGGCAGTGATTTTTGACAGCACACCTTACATTTGACCAAAAGCATATTTTGGATGCATATTATCTTTTAATCTTTTTGGATGCATATGCCCATTCAACACCTCACGTAGGAAACGAAACTTCGCTGGTTGGCACGAGAGTTTGGTTTTCTTATTCTCTTGAGGGTCTGTCCACTCTCTTTCTTGCCGATTGGCATCTTGCCAACTAGCCAGCTAGTCTCTTTTTGGGTGTGGACTGACATATGATTGTCAAGAGTTTCGGTGCCAAAATAGTGGGAATGCTTTCTTTTCTTTTCTTGTGATGTCGTCTTCCTCCTCCCCGCTGTTGATCTTTGTAATTGTTTCAAAGGTTAATGAAATCATTTTTTTTAATGTTTGAAAAAAAAAAGTTCGCCACGAGCCAACCAAAACGTTAAGGGAAAATGACGGCCTATGACGTGTTTTGATAATTAATACCTGTCAAGGACATGCTAAGAACATTTGTTACTACTGAAAATGTCCTTGACGGATATTAATTATCAAAACACATCCTTAGCCGTCATTTTCCCAAACGTTAAAGGAAAATTCTAAAATCAGCCCAATTGACTGACAATAGTAAGTATGTGAATGTGTATTAAATGGTGTAAAGAATACATAGAAATATATATTTTTCTTGTCTTCTAGTGTGTTTATCATCAGCCCAATAGACTGACAATAGTAAGACCAAACATAATATAAGCTTTAAGAGTTAAAGACAACAAAGCTAATACATGGTACACTAACAAGCCAAACTTCCTAAACAAACTAGCTAGGAAAGGCCTAAAACATGAGTAATTATTCAATAGCTTTGGAGCACTGCCACTTGGTATTTCAGATCATTTCAATACCACACATTATGTACGATCCATACATTTAATCGTACGTGTACCGTGCGAAAATTTGTGGTGTTAGAATGTCTCGAAATACCACGTGACAGTGCTCCAAAAGCACTAAATAACTAGACCAAAATCAGACATCCACATAAAGAGACAACATCAGACTCACTCAGAGATTATCAGTATTAAACAAACCTAACTCATTTTGTGTTGCTGTTCTCCCCATATATTTGTTTGTTTTAATTACTTGTGTTCCGTAAAAGTTTTTACGAGTTCGCCATCTATAAAATTTTGCACTTCTCTATTTTTTGATAAATATTAGTGTGCTTATCTGTGTTCTATATTCTCATTATGAAATTTTTTCAATTATTTTTATTGAATTTTGAAAAATAAAGTAATTTTCAGAAAAATTTGGTAATAAGGAGATCTAGCGTTCCTCTGCAGCTTGGGGGAGGCGCCGCCTCTCACCTCCTCCCCCGGGCTCCTCTCCTCCCCTTATCCTCCTCTATCCGTCTCCTCCCCTTCCGGCCGCCTTCTTTTTTCTGGCCTCATTTTTTATTCTTTCACAAAATTGATCGGCATCGGCAACGAAATGGTGGCGACGGCGGCTTCGGCGGCTTCTGGTGGCGGTGCTAGCCTTTTTGGATCTTAGCGAATGTTTTTCTCTAGCCGCTTTTGGGAGCCGACTTGTGCTGCATGACAGCTGCGCATCAAAGGATTTTGATCGTCCGACGAGGTCAGCTCCGGTATGGTCTTCGATCATTAATTTGTCCTCTCCTTTTACACTCTCTTTTTTTTCCGACCCCCTACCCTCGTCGCATTCATCCCTGTTTCACGGCCGTTAATCCTCCCAATGTTTCCTGGTTGGAGTTTTCTGCTAGTTAACGGCTATGGTTATTTTGGATTTGGATGGACCAGTCGGCTCCGTGGCCGTTGTTGGACAGCCCAGTTCTCGCCTAACGGCTTGGTATAGCGTCTGCGGCAAGTTGATGTTGTTCTGCTGGGTTCTAGTTGGCTCTTACGAGTTCGGTTTTGCTAGGGCTAAGTTTTGGGTTTTCTTTAGGCTGGGTTTTCTTGTTGTATCTGGCCTTTTTAGGCCTTTAGGGTTGAACGTACTGTTTATTATTTTTATGTGGGCACTTTAGGCCCTTAGGTGTTGTATTGGGCTTTGTCCCTCTAGTTGTACGATTCTAACTTTTGGTTGGACTCCCTTTCTCTTTTTCTAATAAAATATTATTTTTATCGATAAAAAAAACAAATGAAATCCAATTTTACTATCAATGATATGCATGTGTGCACATGGTTTTGGTGAAAATACTTGTGATTGTGCATGTACGTATGTAATTAAGCATTGACCAAATTAGTTATATTATGTTTAGTTATTTGACGACACATGGTATCATTTGACAACACAAAGTATCGTTTGACAACACAAAGATTCACCCACTCTATTATTGGTAGTGATTTAACTTGCTGTTTCTTCTTTCAAATTTCTAAAAGTACTCGCTAATTTACTAGTATAGTTATCAATTTTGTCTTTCTAAGAGCATCCCCATTGTAATAAGCAAATAGGTGTGAATAGGAAAATTTAACAACAATACTTAAAAAATACCCCACGTTGTTATAAACAAAGTTACAAATCTTTTATCAAATAATCAAATTCCACCAATTTCATAACCAAATTTAATAACTTTTACCAATAACCAAAACTCAATAACTCAAAAACACCCCACATTGAAATCGTCTCATCGAGACGAATAATTTGGTGTGGTCGGGTGCGTGATTGGAACTCGTTTGTGATTGGACAAATGTGCATTGTGTATTGTGGGGTTTTTTTTTTATTTAGGATGCAAAAATAACTAATGTGGAGGTAGATGTTATTAAGTTTGATTATGGACTAAAGAAATAATCAAATGCTGACGTGGCACATTTTGGTTATTGGTTTTGATTATTACCATTGCGGATGCTCTAATAATTTAAGAAACAAAAGGAAATAAGCAACTCAATGGCTTCTGAATAGATCAAGTTATATGGAGTATTTTTTTCTAACTCAGGTGTCTGAATCAGTTTATACACACCAATTAATCTTACTACCACCAGTGGGGGCCCAATTAATCAATTTTGGGAGGTTTGTTTAGGGCGCAATTTGAGAGAGAGAGAGAGAGAGAGAGAGAGAGAGAGAGAGAGAGAGTCATTATTTTAATCGGGAGCAGGGCCTCATTTTGAATTTTTTTGGTGAATTTTCTTTTCCGTTGAAGTTTTGAACACGAGAAAGTGGTTTGGGCTTCCAAATTTTAATTGGGCCCAAAGTGGGTTGGGTTATAACTTTTGGGCCTTTTTCCCCCTAACCTTGTACATTAACTACTAGTACTTGGGGACCTCAAAATTTGGACGGTTTTACATGGGCCCAAGATAGTGGCCTGCTAGGCCTTGCCCTTGGACGGGCCCTGGGGTAAAAGTCAAGAAAATTTACTTTTTCGATTCCTCTTGTCGAGACGAAGTAATAATACGTAAATTTTTGGCGCAAAACTTACAAATGCGGAAAAAATTTAAATAAAGAGAAAAAAATTGTAGTTTAAAACTTATAAATTAGTGGAAACGGGCTCGGCATATTGCTAGCAACATGGAAGGTTGTTTTGGATTATCATTCTTTTCTGGCCGCTAGAACTCCGGTGCGCTTCTCCAGTCGGATACCCTTTGCTTGGACTAGCTCAAACATCACTATGCCAAGCGAATTTCCTCGTTGGATCGGGAAATAAATAAATAAATAGTTCCCTCTTGCGCCGAGTGATTTTCTGTTGGGAGACTTAGTCAAAAGTCCCTCATATTTACATTTTTTAAACTCAAGGACAATCACATTTTGCAATCAAACATAAGGACAAATGTGTCTATGAAAGTGCTTAAAATCATAAAGTACCCTATGAAAGTGCCTAAAATTCTAGGTTACCCTATGAAAGTGCCTAAAACCCTAGGGTACCCTATGAAAGTCTCTAAACCACTAAAACCCTATACTAGGAAAGTGCACCATAAAACTCTATAAAAGTGTCTAAATCCCTAGGGTACCCTATAAAAGTCTCTAAACCACTAAAACTCTATACTAGGAAAGTGCATCTTAAAACTCTATAAAAGTGTCTAAACATGTTTTGGTCTTGTGGCTAAAAAAATTAAAAAGTTGAAGGACTTCCACTGAATTACTGGCATTCTTCCCTTAAATGAAAACTATTTTTCCGTCCTTATGGCTAATTTTCCATTTCTTGTTCGTACTGCTATTGCTGGTGGAGAATATGACAAATGGACAAATACCATTTGTCTTATACACTTCAAATTAAAGGTAAAATTGATTCGATCATGTTTGTAGCCCGATGTGTTTTACTTAGATATGTGTTTTACTAGATTGACGAGCCCTATAATTGAACAGTACTTCGGATAGCATCTGCGGCAAGTTGATGTTGTTCTGCTGGGTTCTGGTTGGCTCTTTCGCGTGGGGAGGCCAGTGGCGGCTAGGTGAATGTCAAAGGTGCTTGACTGCCGGTGGTGGTGGATCTGTCTGAAACGGTGGGCGGCGACAGTTCGGTTTTGCTAAGGCTAAGTTTTGGGTTTTCTTTGGGTTGAGTATTATTGTTGTATCTGGCCTTTTTAGGCCTTTAGGATTGAATGCACTGTTTATTATTTTTATCTCGGCACTGTAGGCCCTTAGGTGTTGTATTGGGCTTTGTCTCTCTAGCTGTACGATTTTAACTTTTGGTTGGACTCCCTTTTTCTTTTCCTAATAAAATGTTATTTTTGTCAATAAATAAAACAAATGAAATCCTATTTTACTATTAATGATATGCATGTGTGCACATGGTTTTGGTGAAAATACTTGTGATTGTGCATGTACGTATGTAATTAAGCATTGACCAAATTAGTTATATTATGTTTAGTTATTTGACGACACATGGTATCATTTGACAACACAAAGTATCGTTTGACAACACAAAGATTCACCCACTCTATTATTGGTAGTGATTTAACTTGCTGTTTCTTCTTTCAAATTTCTAAAAGTACTCGCTAATTTACTAGTATAGTTATCAATTGGGAAAGGATATTGGCACTTCACAAATTGATGCAGACACTCCAAAATCAATGTAACTCCAAAGCTACTTTCCTTTATTTTTTGGAGTGTCTGCATCAATTTTTGGAGTGCCAATATCATTTCCCTTATCAATTTTGTCTTTCTAATAAGAGCATCTCTATTGTAATAAGCAAATAAGTGTAAATAAGAAAATTTAACAATACTTAAAAAACACCTCACGTTGTAATAAGCAAAGTTACAACTCTTTTATCAAAGAACCAAATTCCACCAATTTCATAACCAAATTTAACAATTTTTACCAATAGCCAAAACTCAATAACTCAATAACTTCCCACATTATATTGAAATCGTCTCATCGAGACGAATAATTTGGTGTGGTCGGGTGCGTGATTGAAACTCGTTTGTGATTGGACAAATGTGCATTGTGTATTGTGGGGGGGTTTTTTTGTTTGTTATGGATGCAAAAATAACCAATGTGGAGGTAGAGGTTGTTGAGTTTTGATTATGGACTAAATGGATAATCAAATGCTAACGTGGCACATTTTGGTTATTGGTTTTGATTATTATTATTGCGGATGCTCTAATAATTTAAGAAACAAAAGGAAATAAGCAACTCAGGCGCCGTTTGATAACAGTGATAGATGAATGAGATTCGTAAGGAGATGGGATTAGGATTTGGATTAGTAATGACAAGGGATAGATAATGAATATGTTTGTTTGAGATGAGATTAGATGATGGGATTATTAATATCATCTTTGTTTGAGATAGGATTAGATAATGAGATTAGATTGATAGAAGGGATTGGTAATGAGAAGGGGTTGAGATTGGATTACAAATACCAAGTACCAAGGGGTATTGCCAAAACCCCCTGTGGACCTGATTGTTCACCCATGGGACTACCAATCCGGACCAATTTTGAAAACCAAACAAAGTATTACTAATACTATCACCTTAGCAATCCCATCACAACCTCCAATCCGTTTATCAAACGGGACCTCAATGGCTTTTGAATAGATCAACTTAAATATTTTTTTCTAACTCAAGTGTCTGAATCAGTTTATACACAGCAATTAATTGATTTTGGGAGGTTAACCGTTTGTTTAGGGCGCAATTTGACACAGAGAGAGAGAGAGAGAGAGAGAGAGAGAGAGAGAGAGAGCGGGGGGGGAGTCATTATTTTAATCGGGAGCAGGGCCTCATTGTGATTTTTTTGGTGAATTTTCTTTTCTTTTCCGTCGAAGTTTTGAACACGAGAAAGTGGTTTGGACTTCCAAATTTAATTGGGCCCAAAGTGGGTTGGGTTATAACTTTTGGGCCTTTTTCCCCCTAACCTTGTACATTAACTACTAGTACTTGGGACCCCAAAATTTGGACGGTTTTATATGGGCCCAAGATAGTAAGCCTGCTAGCCTAGGCCTTACCCCAGGACGGGCCCTTGGGTGAAAGTCAAAAAAAATTATTTTTCCGATTCCTCTCGTCGAGACGAAGCAATAATACGTAAATTTTTGGCGCAAAACTTACAAATGCGGAAAAAATTTAAATAAAGACGAGAAAAAAGTTGTAGTCTACAACTTATAGATTAATGGAAACGGGCTCGGCATATTGCTAGCAACATGGAAGGTTGATTTGGATTATCGTTCTTTCCTGGCCGCTAGAACTCCGGTGCGCTTCTCCAGTCGGATGGCCTTCGCTTGGACTAGCTCAAACATCACTATGCCAAGCGAATTTCCTCGTTGGATCGGGAAATAAATAAATAAATAGTTCCCTCTTGCGCCGAGTGATTTTCTATTGGGAGACTTAGCCAAAAGTCCCTCATATTTACATTTTTTAAGTTCAAGGACAGTCACCTTTTGCAATCAAACATAAAGACAAATGTGTCTATGAAAGTGCTTAAAACCATAGAGTACCCTATGAAAGTGCCTAAAATCCGAGGGTACCCTATGAAAGTGCCTAAAATCCTAGGGTATCCTACATATGAAAATGCCTAAAACCCTAAGGTACCCTATAAAAGTCTCTAAACCACTAAAACTCTATACTAGGAAAGTGCACCTTAAAACTCTATAAAAGTGTCTAAACATGTTTTGGCCTTGTGGCTAAAAAATTCAAAAAGTTGAAGGACTTCCACTGAATTACTGGCGTCCTTCCCTTAAATGAAAACTATTTTTCCGTCCTTATGGCTAATTTTCCCTTTCTTGTTCGGACTGCTATTGCTGGTGGAGAATATGACAAATGGACAAATACCATTTGTCTTATACACTTCAAATTAAAGGTAAAATTGATTCGATCATGTTTGTAGCCCGATGTGTTTTACTTAGATATGTGTTTTACTAGATTGACGAGCCCTATAATTGAACAGTACTTCGGATCATATTTTTAGGCTCGGGATAGTGTCGGTTTTAATAGCACAGCAAGGCTGCTGCGCGACCAGCTCCCGTCCTCGAAACCGCCTCCGTAATTGAATGTCATATTGTAACGGGCACCTTCAATATTAACATAACATGGCATCTTTCAGGGTTGCGAAGTGTACAAGAGTAGTAGTAACTTACTTCTTCGTGTACCTCAATTATGTAACAAAAAGAGTGATCCAGAATATTTATGAATAAATAGTAACGACAAAGAAATTAATTAATACCTTGCAATTACTCATCAAATTACCATCCATCGTGGTGCAAGGAATATGCAAAGGAATGTACACTGCACAAAACCACGAGTGATCATGATCGATATTCAACCCGGCATGTACATGGTCGAGTAGCGCTCTTTTGGATCGTGAGGTCTCGGGTGCGACCCTATGGATAGGAGGTTAGTCCTTGTAGTAATTATCTAATAAATACTAACATCTTATCGTCGGGGGAAAAAAATAAAACTGGTACGCGGTGGGGCCACACATACGATAATCTGGAGTACATTAATTTTGTTTGTGTATTTTTGTGTGCACGGATTGGGGCCTAGCTAGCTCTAGCATTGCTGCAACCAAAGCAAATCAAACCTAACCAAGCGAGACTCATCACCAATATCGAAAGGTCGAACTCCACCTAGATATTCATGGAAGGAGTAATCTTGATAACCAAGCCGGGGAAAACATCGTCGGGATCATGGATATGCGGGTTTTCCTCAACAATATATGGATCGCCGCACTTCTCACCTATAGTCTGGAGAGTCTCTCCCTCTCTCACCACGTAAATCTCATCGCACGGCCTTTTCACCGTGCCCTTCCTCACCATCTGGACCGAGTAGTACTCGTCATCTTCCATGGACTCGCAGCAGCTCAAAACCAGCATCAGTGCCAACAACAAGGCACAGTACCACGAAACCGTCTCGGCCAATGCCGTCGACGAATGAACCCTCACCATGGCAAAAACCAAAAAAAGAAAAGATTTGAAAGTTTGTTGGAGATGTGCTTTGATTTGGGGTTTCTTTCCAAGGGTTGTGTAATGGGTATTTCTAGGGTTTGTGTAGAGGATTGGTTTGAGTGTGAGAAGTGATGTTTGTTGGATTTGGTGTGCTTTTCGGGTTGTGGCGGGAGTTGAAACGGTTCCTTCAGTGTGGTAGGTAACTGCCCTATTGAGAAGAAATTGAAAGAAATAAGAAGGGGGGGAGGATAGAGTTGGTTTAACTGCTTTTGTTAAATGGGTTTTAGTATTGAGGTCTTGCCACTTGCCCAAGCAAAAGGTTTTCTGGGGTTTTAGCAAAGCCTATATGAATTCCTTGTGGGGTTAATTTTGAACAATGGAGAAAGCAACGTATAGCATAGAAATTTTACGTATATTTTTGGTATGTGTTACGCTGATTTTCTCTGTATGTTACGTACTATTTTTTTGGTATGTGTTACGCTGATTTTCCGCGTATGTTATGCATATTTTTTTGACTCATTAATTACGTAGTTTTATGGTATTAACCTTGCACTTTTTAGGTTAAGCGACGAATATGGGTGTATGGTAAACCCCGAAGCAGTTACGCATTTTTTTTTGGCCAATTACGCTTCTTTTTTTTGGGTGTTATTTTTTCACTTTTTGATAACTAAAATTATTGTGCCCAAATTTTTTTTTTAATAGTGCCCTCCCTTATTTTCTGCTTGTGTTACTGTTTAACTGTTTAGTATTTTGCTCATTTGGAAACTCGTGATTTGTTCTTCGCGGTAATATAACCCTGCAGGTTGGTTGAGTGAAAGCATAAATAACAAGTAAGGGGCTTTCTATGCTCCCAAGTTCGACTCCCTCACAAGTAAGGGGCCGTTAGTGATTTACCTAGTCATTAAATTTGGAATATATCCTGAAATGAGTCGAGGTGCTCGCTTATTGAATTGAAAATCCAATTATCCAAGCACATCTTCAACAAATAAGCAAGGTAGTAGTAATAGAATTCGTTACTGGGTGAGGAGGTCTTTAATTTCTTTGTCATCAAATGAAGTAGTTGAGCTCTTGACGCCAACTTTCCAAGATAACACGCCATATGAAGTTGGTGTATATAGTAGAAGAAATCCCCATACCACGACCATCATCCGCCATGGGAAGATGACCACCCAAGTTGCAATTCTTGGCGCTTCTTCAAAAGTGAACTTCTTTTTTTTTTTGGGGGGGGGGGGGTTTCAACGGTCAGGTTCAGGTCAGCTTACGCACATCTTGACTAATCTCCTCTCCGATCAGATCAAAGACAAGACTATCCACTCCAAAAGTAGGAGGATTCACAAGAATTCTTTTCTTGCGGCCCCCAAAAAAAAAAGGAATAATTGAGGTTCGTACCAATTTGTCAATTACGACACTCAATAGTGTTTGTTAGATTTTGTTTGGCAGGACCAAGACAGGAGGGGGGAAAGGGGGAAGAAAGGTAAAAACAAAAGCACCTGGGCCATCCCAAGATATTAGTAGAACTTATTAGAACCACAGTGACAAGAAATTATCAACTTTTTCTTCTCTTTTTCAAACGTAGCATTAATATCTTAGGTTGGGTTTCCCTGTAAAGTTCGTCTATAGTTTAAAGACTTTAGACAAGTTATTTTCGCTCGAAAAACTTTTAGTTGTTCTATTTGAGAAGAATGACGTATTTCAAAATTCGTATTTTTATGAGCTTTTTAGCCCGTTTAGTCTTTTTAGAAAATAAGGAAAACTCATGCTTAGTAGGCGTCAGATTATCGATCAATTTCTTGTCCATAAGAATCGAATCATAAACCAATCTCCCGAAGGATGACTTAGCTCACGGTTACAAGTAATTGATTGGAGTGAACATTTCTTGAAGTTTAAATTACGTATCAGTAGAAGGTATATATGCTTGTAAAGAACAGTGTATTAGGTTACTAGCCAACATTTCAGGATATAAGCAACTTACAACCAGAAGTTTTCAAGCTTGTGCGTGTATTATCATAACCTTGAAGATGATGGGGTTTATAATCACATAATCCTTTAAAATGTCATGTGCTTCAGGGACGGATTTACTGCGGGGTCACGTGCGCCTCACTCAATTTAAGGTTTTTTTTTTTATACTACAAAAAAGAAAAAGCACATCTAAAGTCTAAGCGTAAAATTAACAAGAGAAAGACTACAATACACACTCCTTATTTGGGTGTGTATCATATGCACCTCCCAAAATGTTATGAATTATAGAGAAAATGTTGCGAATCGTATTGCTAAAAAGTTACGAATCATATAAAGATTATGAGATACGCCAAAATGTTATGAATCATAATGAAAATATTACGAATCGTACTGCTGAAAGGTTATGAATTCTAGAACAAAAGTTACGAAACACACTAAAATGTTACTGTATGAATGAATTGCCATAAATTAAATAAGTGCATATGGTACACCCTTTTAAATGGTGTGTATTGTAGACTTTCCCAATCAACAAAGCACAAAAGTCAGTCTCAAACAAAAAGACGCTGGAAAGTTCAGATCTATAGACCAAATTAAAGGAGAAGACTGCCGCTCGCCGCGCCTCATTCGCCATCATGACGAGTGATCAATGGTTGAAAGATAGCTTGGTGCATGGTATAGGTAGAGAGATATGTTTATAATGGAATTTCTAATGAAATAACCATGCAACACTTTCGAGATATGAAAACTCAACGGGAACAAGTGTGAGAATGTACATGGAAGTACTTAGTGAGAAAATATTTGTTTTTGTGCTTATGTTTAGGAACTTTTGGAAGCATATGCATTGTAGTACTTATTTCATTTGATTGAAGTTGAGGTTTATATGTCTTGATGATAAACTTTAGTTTATGGTTGGTAAAATTGGCGCCTCCATTAGAGAGAATTTCTGGATCCATCTCTGCTGTGCTCCCACTCTCATCAATTCTCGCCGTTAAAATTTTTAGTAAGTTGGACATTTTCTCACTCGTGTTCCCGCACCTACTCACGTATGCAAATTGTGCCTTGGTTGACCCCTAGCATCCACTTAAGTACGAGACAACCATACACAGAGAAATGATCCTCTCATGCAGAGAAAGATACTTTTCCTCTCTCTCTCTCTCTCTCTCTCTCTCTCTCTCTCACACACACACACACACAAAACCCTAGGCGCCACAAATATCGTTCTTCTCCCTTTTATCCCCTCCCCCCTAGGGTTTCATACTCTCGTACGGCTATGGTAGGGGAAGGCCATGATACTAGTTTTAAACATCTTCTTTTACACTTTTTTTTGTTTTTCTTTCGTCTCTTCAGATCAACGCATTGTCGTTTGATCTCTAAGAGAGTTTTGTCTCTCGTCTTTGGACGAATATTTCATCTGCAAATCGGGTTCTTTCAGAGACAGTGTTGTTTTGCAAGGATATTTGTGCCTACAATGTTCTTACCGTACATGATTTTTTGGGCGGGGCAACTCATGGTGGCTTGTCAAATCTATAGCTTTTGAAAGTTCATTGGTATGTTCATACTTGGTTGGACTAGCATTTTATCTCTTTTGAGACTGCTGATTCTAGATATAAATCTATGGCAGATTGTGAGTGTCGCTGTTTGCGCCAAACTCGATGTTTGGGTCGGGGTGAAACGATTGTCTTATGTGTTTCTCGTTTTACATTTAGATGATTAATTAGTTTGATTTTGTCCAAAATATATATTTGAAATGAACTCTGTTATATAAGTGTCGCTGGACCGTTATTAATATACTCTTCTCCTTTTTGTCATAAAAAAAACCCAGCATCTGGTTCCTTATAGGATCCGAAATAGGAGAAACAAATCTCAATCGTATATGATAATTCGAGCCATTCATTCTGTAGAGTTGGATGTGTTTTTATTAGGGCAAAATCCACTTTGATCCTCTATGGATAAAAAATGTGCACATAACACCCATGTGGTTTGTGAAATATGCACATAACACCTAATTCTGTCTATTTTAACAAAAGTGTATCTCACACGCCTCTTGAATCTAACGAAAATCTAATCTGAATCGTTCATAATGTATTAATCAAATAATAGAGTATCTCTGTAAAAAAAATCAACTCGATCAAATATCAATAACTCAGTGATATAACTCTTGTTAAATGAATGTTAATTTAAAGTTGAAAATTTATTACTTCATAATAAATTCAATCCGACCATGAGGTTTTCATTTTTTGATCGACTTGAATTTTAGTGTGGATGTAGTACTCGTTAAACTCTACAATATCAACAGTTTAGATCCAATTTTTGGTACAGGGATGGATTGGTTAGATTCAAGAAAGATGATGAATCCACGGAGAAGATGAGGGCACATCAAACTTTTAATGTATGTATGTCACACTTGACGTTAATATGGACGTAATTGGGTGTTATGTGCAAACTTCACAAACCACAGGGGTGTTATGTACGCACTTTTGAATCATCTGAGGTGTTGCAAACCCGTAAAACCTTGCCTTCGGAATAAGGTCGGAAACCCCAAGCGTATGGCTCAATCGTCGGTAGCAATAAACCGGTAAGACCGGGATCGTACCACAGGGATTCAGAGATAGCTTAGTCGGATTGTAGGATTTTTGTAAGGTTCTTGGCGTTGAAGACGGCCAACTGTCGGTTTTGCTTTAGTGAATGGAGAATGATAGTAAAATGACTAGAAAAACGGTTTGTGCTTAGTAAAAACAGGCGGCAAGGTCTAGGGGCTCAAATCGCTCGATGACTTAGCCAATTTAGCCGTTTCTTTCTAACAACTCCAAGTCAAGGCATAGACAAACTTAACCTAGAGCACTCAATGCTAAAAGTCGAGCATAACCATGGCATTAGCTCAGAAATGACTTAATCTCGTTTGAAAGACATTTAAATCAAACGCCGGTAGCGTTAAATCTCCTAGCCTCGTATGCAAGACGAAGGTATTAGCCCCGGCCAACACACGATCAACGAAGGTGTTAGCCCTTTTGGTTTGATCGAAAATTCGAGATTAAGCCTTTCCCTCACTAAAGTCATGGTCAAGTTATAGAAAAACCACTAAAACAACTAAGCTATGGGAGAGAGATCACCCCATGACCAAGCCTAGAAGACTACTCAACCATAGCAAAATGACTAGAATTTAAGCTAGGA
>JAOTQK010000018.1:6926517-6953760 GCA_025642025.1 Rhododendron ferrugineum | reverse complement strand
TATCTCCAACAGAGAAGGTCTTGGAGCACCGTAGAGCGGTGGATAATCACTCAGATCAGGGAGTAGATGGGTGTCGTTTTCAGAAATGGAAAATGATGTGTGCATCTAAAGTGAACATGTCATCTAATTTGGATCACGTCTCTTTAACACAAGAATTAACAATTAGTGGATCCGTAACCTTTTTAGTTTTTAGTATGTCATTGACAAATTATTCGGGAAAATTTCAAAATACCCCCAAATTTTAACCTCAATGTCTGACAAGTACACAAAATTTGTTAAAACTCAATTAGACACTGAAAATTTTGGGGCGCTGTTCAATCAGACTCCTACCGTCTAAGTCTGTTAATTTACTAACTTGGACTCTCTCTCTCTCTCTCTCCACCTTTATGAAAACAGAGCATCACGACACCAATCTCAAATCCTCTTGCACATCTCCATAACCTGTTCCACGATCCTCCCCCATACCTCCACCAAGAGGATTACAATTTACAGACCCACAATCCTTTGTATATTCCAACTCAAGTCTTAAAACATAAACCCTCCATTCTTATTTTCTCTAATCAACCTCTGGTGATAAACCCAATATCAGGATCGTATTAAAAAAGACTTGAACTATAAACAACATCTATACATTCGAACATCCCAGCAATCAAACAGAAGTCAAGAGTCGATGAGTTAGGATATTTAAGCTTAAAACCAACATTAATAGACATTAAGGTAATTCACACCTGAAACAAAACTATACACACCTTTCCTTCAACCTTGGATCAAAACCCATCTAAACGAAGCCTTAACCTACGCCTCATGACTCCGCGGGTCGCCCAACAATTGATCTTTAGCAATAATTCCCAGAGATGGGTAAAGTTACCCAAAGGAAAGTCAACAAACATCGGACTCCAAAATGTCAAAATCCGATCAATCTCCAAAAGCCAATAGTTTTGGTCTTCTTGGTGTATTGGGTCCAAAAAGAGACTAACAATGGAGGGGCCCAGAATCGGCTCGCCGCCGATAAAATTGGGATTTTTAAAATGGGGGATTGAATCGTCTCTGAACCTCGAAGCGATTGGGATCGATGCGGGGACGATGTCGCTAATCTATTAGGCGAAGGGGTTGAGGTGGATGTAGGGTTTGTGAGGGAGAAGATGATGATGAGAAGAGGGAAGGGGAATTGATGGGATGGTAAAAGGGTTTATGAGAAGAACCCTAGTCCTGTGATTTGGCAATGGAGGCCAGGGAGGGTGATTTGGCAACTGTTTTCTCTCAAAAAAACCCCTTTAACGTTTTACTAACACCATGTAAGTCCAACTCAGTAGAATTCGTTAGTAATTTAACTGATTCAGACGGCTGAAGTCTAATTGAATTATGCCTCAAAAGTCGAGGTGTCTATCTAAAATTTAACAAAGTTTAAATATCTATCAAACATTAATATCAAAATTTGGGGGTATTTTGAAAATTTCCTGTCATTTTTAGATACATACTATTGTTTTGTTTAGGAAAGATCATCGGTGATTCTGAAATAAAGACGTAGGGCCCTCTTCCTCGCGCTTTTTTAGGTGCGATTGGTACCAACCACCATACCATTATATGGTCCAAAGAGTTTTAAAACAAAGTGTTAGAATCTAGGAAATCTAACACATGAAATTGTCTACGAAAATAAATGAACGATCATGAAATTGTCCTGTTCATTTGCTTTCATGGACAGTTTTATATGCTGATTTTTTTGAACTGTACTACTCCTTGAGTTCTAAAATAATGCTCGAGAAATACGCAATAATTCTCTTTCTCCATCTAGTAGCTTTTTTTTCTTTTACTAATATTTTTGTCTGGACCGTTCATTTGTTTTCGTGGACAATTTATTTGTTGAATTTCCTGGACTATACTAATCCTCGAGTTCTAAAATAATGCTCCAGGAATACTCAATAATTCTCTCTCTCCATCTAGTAGCTTTTTTTTCTTTTACTAAAATTTTTATCCAGTCTAACTCTTTCTCAATAAACAATTGTTCTAGTAGGAAAATAATTATTTCTTTCGTAGGATTTTTTTTTTTTTGGAAGTACAGCAAGAAATGCATTGATAATAATAAGGTGAAAAGTACAACTGTGCTGTCGCCGTTACAATATTGAAGAAACGCCAACGACGAGCAAAGACCAAACTAGGGCTTAAGGAGCAAAACAAAGTGTACTAGTTCGCAAAACACAAACAAGACGACTATGCTAGCGCCAAAAAATAAAAGGCCACACAGAAGCCTAAGGACGCCGACAACGGGCGAAGGCCAACAAGGGCCTAAAGAACGGAACATAGTTAGAGAAGCGTGTGTTATGTGCATGCGACCTAAACAAACACAAAAGAAAACTAAGAATAATACAACGGAAAGAAACCCTCCCCCGCAAATCTACACTAAAGCTGAAATACTTAAAATAAGTACTTCAAAAATGCAAACAATTCAACAAAGCGTATGAAGAAGATCCAATTTCCCAATCAAAAAACAAATTGTCCAATTTGAGTGCAACCCTAAGATAGCAAATCTTACACTAAAGCTGAAATACTTATTTAGTACTTCAAAAATGCAAACAATTCAAAGCGTATAAAGAATATCCAATTTCCCAATCAAAAAACAAATTGTCCAATTTGAGTGCGCAACCCATACCCCATCTTATCACAGTTCAGTTTCAGGGATATGGTATTGGGCGATTGGGCGGAACACATTTGACTAGGATACTCTGATCATAGAAAAACAACAGCCAATAAAAAGAATTTGCAAACACTAGAGGCTCGCGACAAGAATTCTGATGCTATTTTGGGTTGATATGACAAATACTAAAAAGTTGAGAGGCTCATGGCCAACCCTACTCCTCGGCACTTTGTACACAAACCGCGAGTTAAGTGTGATAAATGAACAATCAGGGTCTATCCGCACATGATGCAAACCACGGATCAATTTTTTGGAACGAACTTATGTAAATCGGACTCGGATTAGTGTTTTGAATAGGATTGAGATCACCAAACATCTTGTCCAAATCCAAACCATGAATACATAGTAGTACTTCGGCAACCTAATAGGAGACGTCTCAATTCAAATACTGCATACCAAAAACTGGAGAGGCTCATGAAAAAAGGTTTTGCAAGAGGTCAAGCTTATAAAATGCCTAATCGGGGAATGAAAGCAATAAACATGCATTCTACTTATACAGGCCTGTAAGCTTATAAGCCCACTAAAAAATGCAAGAATATTAATCAAGGAGCACGTTTTGTACATGAAAGAAAAGCTGTATGAAATGTCGATAAATAGAGAGCTTAAGTGATAATACGTTGATCCAATACCAAAACCTAAAACTTGTCTAAACCTCTGCTGAAAATTTGACTAAAATCCGCATTTGTACGACTGAAATAAGCGTTTGGATTTTTGGCAGTATGTTGACTGTCCAAATATGTTGTTTGTCTTGACGATGGCACAACCAACCATACCTAGATGATCAACAGATCTCGACACAGCTTGAAAAAAGAATGCTGTCTCTCTCCCACTTATCAGTAACAGACCTTTTAGCATTAATCTTTACCTCGGGCACCGAACACTTGTTTCATTAGGTCGTTACCGCACAAATGCATTCACACACACTGCAAAAGTAAAAGGATCTAGATACCATTTCCATTGTGCAGTTGCATCTTTTCTTTCAAAAGTGACCTGCAAAATTTAATAGAACCATAATAAGCTACGAGAGGATGTATGTATCACAATTCACACGTACCACTTTATACTGTGATCTACATACAAAGGTCTTATGTACGCACACCAACATTAATGAGGAACCCGATTTCCTGTAACCATAATTTGAGATAAGTTGTGTGGTCCTGCCATGAACATCACCTGAAAAAGCGAAGGAGAACTGGGGCTCCGCCTTTTTACCCATCACTTGGACTCACTCTATTTCATTCTGAGAAATTCGGATTATCAGGATTACACCCCAGTTGATGATTTCTTTCCTAATGCAGTCAAATTGTAGACTACACTGACCTACATGCATTGTTCCCACTTTATAGCAACTTACAGAAGTAAAACCCATAGTATAACAATTGAGAGCCAAACATGCTACATGCGAATGGTCACAATGTGGACATCTTTTCCCCTGTCTAGGTTTCCCAATAACTCCCTCCGAAGCGATATGGACTGTGTTATCGCATTAAGGTTATACCAAAGCGGTTTATGTTAAGGAACATGCATTGCACATGCAACATTATTAGCTGTGCATTTGGCATTCCAGAGTAATCCTCAAGGTTTTTCCGATTATTTCCTCCTCATTTTCTTGGGAGATGAAATGCCCATATATCAAACAAAAATCTTGAGATACTGTTATCCATACTTGCCTACCTCTACTACATTCCCATTCCACCTTCCAAGTAACATGGACATGGCTCACAATCCTCCAGATTTCCCACATATTGCCAAGGGGATGGAGTGTTCAAGAGGTTTAGATAGTGTACCTTCTTCGCGGAATAAGCTTTAATCATCAGCATTTTATCAACTCATGCAGCTTCACGTATCTTTGGATTTGGGGAACCAATAACATTTAGTTGTGCCTTTGGTATATGACTCTTGGCGTTTCCAGCAGCTTGTCCTGCGGAGCTCCTTGTATTTGCTGCATCCACAGAGGCAATTGACCTTTTTACCTGCTCAAATGTAAAAAGGACCATGTCTGATAAACAAGTTAACAGGAATTCGTTAACTCATCCCCTTATGTAACTAATGTACCACCTTCTCAACCCAGGTGAACTAAGCAATCATCATAGAACTCTGAACAATATGTCAATGATTTAGGTATGCATGCTTTTGGAATTAACAGAAACAAAGATATACTGTAAATTCAAAACGTACCGCTGCAAGTCGTTCTTTGTGAATATCACTTGAAAACTGAGAAACACCATACAAAAAGAATCATGAAATGAGCAATTAATTTGAAAATAGATGAAAGAATCAAACCGGCCTGCATAAACACAACTACATATGATATCAAAACAGACAGTCAAGTTCTTACTGGTTTTCGGTAAATCTTGATCTCATCTCCACTAAAACCAGGTAGAGTCGTATTCCAGTTTCTCTCTGACACAAGGCAGTTTAACTAAGCACCAAAAGTTAATCAATGAAACTACACAAACCAAAGAATTATTCCTGCATGACTAACCAAGATGTAGAAGTATGTCCTTCGCCTCCAAGGTATTTGATTTCCGATGCTTAGCCAATGAGCAACCAAAGGTTGTAATCTGCTCAAATTTTAAAAATTAGAAATTATTCCAATTCAAAACCACAAAGTAATGCTTCAAATCATTTGTGAGGAGTTATAGACACCAGAAATGATAATGCAGTTGCTTAGTTTGCCATGCAATTCCTTTTTTTTAAACCAAATTAGGCCCTAAATTCCATTCCTCCCTTTTGATAGGTATATATTTGCTACTACTAAAGAAACCTGTATACAAAGAAAAGCCATCATGCGGGGGCTTCCATCCAAATCAGAAAGCTCTATCAAATCCAAATATTGGTCAAGGGAAGGATTAGTCTCCCTTGACTCCCTACTAAACAAAATTTAACCAAAGATCTCTTAAGGATCTTGTCAAGGATATATCCTATAAATGGGCTGAAGTTGGTTAAACTCCAATGCCACAAAAACAGTCCTATCTCCGTGCAATAAGCTGTTTTAAAGTACCATTGAGGAACATTCATATCCAAAATCAGTTTTAAGAATCAAACGAAGTCCATACCCAAAAAATGCAACATTATATACAGGAAGACACAATCCTATAAGGAAATGCATCAACTTACAGACTCGACGAAGTCATCAGCAATATCAGCAAGAATATCTTCTACTTCAGGATCCAATCTTTCTGATGGATCAATCTATCCAAGCAGCAAAGAAGTCAACAAAAAACAATAAATAGAACTCAGCAATTTATGAAAATTTTACATAATAAACAAAACAGGACATAATTGTCTCAGAATTCAAGATATGATCAAGAAAAGGCCTTCATAAGAAGCTATGAATTGCGCTGTAACATCCATATGATATGTAACTTACTTTCTTTGTTCTTTTCCCCTTACAAATCAAAGCACATACATTGAATTAAGCCCGATAAAGAACATGTTATCATGCTGAATCAGTCCCAAGAAAGAAAGATTGTGAAAATATGCCAGCCCTACGACTGAAAAGTGTAACACCATGCAACTTATTATAACTCCTCTCCAGAAATAAGAAGTACTAGACAGTCGTCCTAGAACAAGGCTTTCCTAACAAGAAATGCAAAAAGACAACGTCAAAAATTATACATCTCCCAATTGATATGTAATTCTATGATCTCTAAACCATAAATTTTGAAAGAAAAGAGTTACTCCAAAGGAGTCATTATTTCTGATAGTTAATTGATTTGATAGAATTTTTTAAGGTAAGCATAAGAAAGGAATTTTGAACCACGCTGACCATGGACTCAGTCTTCCAAAATAACAATTGTCTTTCGTACCTACTGAGATTATGTTTGGAAACATTAAAACAGTAATGAAACAACGAAGATTGAATAGCAAAAGAAATACCAAGAAGGACCGGTCACCGGTATATGTTTTTTTGTCAAGGCTTGATGAATTGTAAAGAGGAAGATTGAAAATCATGTGTTACCTAAATAACTAAAGCAGGGTGGTTTTTTGGACAAGAAATTAAAAGCGGGGTGGATAAAGTGGGTGCTCAGAGAACCAGAAATGCTTGGGGGGAATGTGCTGGTAACATAAACACATCTCAGCTGAACGTACCTGAGTTAAACGATAAAGGCCCTGTTTGTTACTTTGTTATCAATTATAAGGTTGATTTTTTTATTATTTGCTTAAAAGACTTAATATAAGTTGTAAACATGTTTGGTGTAGCTTTTTATAAGCTTGAATAGAACTTCAAACTGTTTTGTCAAACAAGCGGGCCATGATTCCACTTCGTTTGATGTGCATAATATGGCGGGAAAGGAACATGAGATGTTTTGAAGGGGTGGGGAAGCCTTTGTTTAGAATAAAATGTTTTTGGTTAATGGCTTGTTTAGTTGGGACAAGGGGGAATGTAATCCTACTCTTGCCCAATTCATAGATTGGTTTGATCTTTTCCATTCTCTTGGTAGTGTATAGGGCCTTTTTGTGTGTGACCTTCTTTCGTAAATGGGCGACATTCCCTTAATGCCTTGTTTCTAATATATTTAATTAGTTATCAAAAAAAAGTTCTAGAATAGCTTATTATCGAATGACTGTCTAAATTGTCTTTGATGATTCTGTGTAGGTACTCTGAAATCATGGAGCTTTTGTCCATCCATAACATTGTCAACTTAAAATAAGTGAAAATGCTACAAATTGGAGCTTAAACTAATCTCACTTGTTTTAGACAAATGAACTGAAAAAGCAAATTAAGTAATTATTAACAATTGCTAGCAAACACGATTAATAGCTTTGTTTTAAGCAAATAAGTGTTATCACACGGGGCCAAAGTAAAGATGCAGGCTAGACAGGAACAGAAATAACCAGAAGAGTACCTACATAACGTCTCATTAACTTTTTTTCACAATATAAGTTTCCACCACAGATTTTACACACAGCCCTAACATAGTAACAGTTATAGCAGAACAAAGAGGAAAGAGGAAAGACAATATCCACTAATCCACCAATCCGCAAGATGCGGATCAAAAGAAAAAAGTCCAACCCGCAAAAGTGGCTCAACAATGCATGAAGACTTGAATATAAAAAACAAAAGAGAAAGATGTTGAAAATTTCCATGGTTCACCCAACTCCTAAATAACATTATAAGTTCACTATCCTCCGAAATACATGAGCATGCATATATTCCTTAGATGATACAAAAAGATGATCTAAATGATCACTTCGCGTAGGATCCAAGACTAATATCTACCGAAGTTAGAAAACATTTAAATTTATAAAGATGACCATTACACTCACCTGGGTTACCAGCTCTTGTATGCTCCTTTTGGTAAGAATCCTATTACAAGATTCGCCACTCTCAGCACTCACAGTTCTATTAGGAGCCACTGGCTGGACAGGGTTGGGTTGTACTGCAGTGTGTGAGGAACCTTTCTGGTTTCCCAATCCAGCACCCCTGGGAATCTGTTGCTGATGGGATAAAGATTGTGGGTCCCTTGAAGTGGGAAATTGTTGTCCGTAATGCTCTTGGGGCGGATGTGAGGGCGAAGGTGGTTGTTGGGAAGATGATGGTTGTGGTTGCTGTGAAGCTGTTGAAGCAGAACGATTGTGTTGCTGAGGGGTATGACCTCTTTGTTGTAAAGATAGCATATTCGTTATTGATCTGACTGGTGGGGATGGCAAAGGAGGCTTTCCTTGTGACCCAGATGGCAACCACGGCTGATTGTGAAGCTGTAGACTTTGTGATGTACTGGGTGATGACAGGCCTGGAGATCCAACTGATGGAACTCTTATGCCATGTCCTTGGAAACTCTGTTGAAGTGGGCGATAAACATAATTTGCATAAAACAGTCAGTAGAATACAACTTGAATAGTTTAGTAAAGGGAGATCATCAGATAGTTTTAGTCTTCTAGAGAAAAATCTAACTTCACAAACAATAATCAGTCATCTACGACTATGTCACACCATTAACTAAGTAAGTGTAAAATCACCACAAATTTGAGAAGCATGCAACTTAATACATGTAAGAATGCAGGATGACCACTTCAAAGAAAAGGGAAGCAACCCCACATTGGATCAATTCTATTATATGTTAAATATATTTGGAGTTTTATAATTTGGCCTCTTCCTTTTATTCATCACTAGTACATGGGTGGCATCCCCTTGATGCCTTCTCAATAAAATTTTATTACTTATCAAAAAAGAAAAAAAATGAAAAATGAAGAGGGAAGCTCAAATCCAAGACATTAGGACTTAGGAGCGTCAATTATGAAGGAAACTGGGCCACACTTCATACTGCCTCACAATAATGAGTAGAACAGTCGGTAGAATTTTTAAAAGAAACAAGAAAATTTTGTAGACTACAGGGACATCATCTAACAGTTTCAGACAAAAATATTATGTTAGAAATAACCATCAGTCAGCTACAACTGTGGCACACTATAAACGTTAGCCATGTAAAATATATGTTGGAAGAATGCACCAGAAACTTAAGAAGTAGGCTATAGAATATAAGAACAAAGGATGACCACTTTTTTTTTAAAAAAAAGGAAAGAGATTGGTCAAAGAGAAAAGCCACTTACTGAAATATACGTGTTTCATTAACAAGAAGGGGGGAAAAGGAATTGAGTAGAAACTGAACGCCAAAAATCCCTATAGTTGGAGAGATAAGAGGTAGTATCAGGAGGTCCCTCAAGACTTCCGAGTTCCAAGTTGGAAGGGTACGAGGAGCAATTCCAATAGGTTTGTATAGCCTATAGCAGATGGCAAGCTAAGTTGGCAACTTGGCATAGTATCTTTGTTCATGATACACTCTGAAGCTACCATGAATCGGTGGCAGAATCGAGACAATGAACAGTCCACCAAGTGAGGGAAGCATGAATCCCAGATTGAAGACAATAAACTGAACCAGAAGGACCAAGGTATCAGAATTCAAAAGTTCTTCTCTTCTGAATAACCACAATTTATACCGGCTGTATCTACCCAACAAAACTGAATTTACCTCCGGCAATCATATAACTCCCAAGTTATCACTAGTTACAATTTTAATTCCATACTGCCAAAATTTAGTACCTTATTCGGTAGAATATGTACAGATTTGCAGAGTGCCACTATGGACACACTTTCGAGATTCCACTATGAAACCAAGATATGAACATGTACACAGTAATCCTAATGCAGAAAGACGGGCTCGGACAAAAGCCAAAAAAAGGCGGAAAACATATTTGACATATATAGGACAAATATAGACGAGAAATCACTCAAAAAAGATCAATTACATATGAGAAATCTGGTTTTGGGTAGAGATACTTGATTTATCACTGAAGTGACTGAACTATAAATACAGCTAGTGCAGGATAAACCTTAAACTCTTTTAACACAAAACTATCAAGGTAGCTGGTGTAGTTGATTATAATAACTCATCCTAAAGTCCATAGACATAGAAGAATTTTCAAATGTGATAACCATTCTGTTAATTTTCACCACAACTACTTAAGTTACAGTTAAGATCTGGAGAACAAATTCTGAGTTGGCAGAGTAATCCAGCAAAAGTTCAAAAACTCCAGGGTCAAGAATTATCCAACCACATTTTCTCTATTTAGTGGTGGAGCCAGAATTTGAACTTGGAGGTGGCACCAAAAAGATCATCCTCCGTCCCAAAAACAATGTCCTATCCGAAAACTGATACTAACTTAAAAAGAATATGCTTTCAGTCGAACAAATTCAACCTTTTCTCCAAAACGTAAAAGAACTCGTTGATATCTAGTATCTTGACAAAAAAAAACGTGTCTGATTTTTTGAGCCAAAATGCATTTTTTTTTTAAGTTCTCAAGTTGCGAAGTGGACAATTTTTGGGGGGACAGAGAGAGTATTTAAGGCCAAACAAAGTACACGAGTTCCAAGATTTATCCCCCAAAAAAATACATGTTTCATAAGTTAATCCACCATCGAAAATAGCCAGGTTAGGACCGCCCGTGCCACCACGCCCCCCTTAAAGGCTCCGCCCATGGCCCTATGTTAACTTACCATCATACTATAAGCGAAATAAGTTATTATCACATAAGAATATAAGAACTGAGCGCAAGAAATAAAGTAGTGAAGAACTTTAATCGTAACTCAGTACAGACTTGCGAATTCGGGGACTGGTTAATTGGGGTAGTTGGTCTAGCAGATGATTGGGCAGGTCTTTGTTGATGATGTCCAGCAATTCCACTGGGCCGCGTTTGAGGGCCCGAGCCAAATGATCCCATTGTGCCTATCCCCTGGATTCCTTGTATAGGCTGTCTTACCTAAGACATTTGAGAGAACATTGGGACCATAAACAACAACATTTAGAAAACAAAGGTTTCACAATACCAATAATAGCAACCAACATATAATGTATGTATATACACAAGAATAGTTAGTCAATAAGTTCTAACCTAAGTTTACAAATCTCAACTCATCATCCAGGAAGCCCTATACCCATGTCACTAGAAATTGCTAACACTCTAGAGAACTACATTCTGCATTGCAAGCTCTGAAATTTGGCAATCCAAAGATATCCCAAAGCTTCTCTAATTAGTTTCCTCGACATTGTAGGAGGAAAAAATAGCATGCACCGAACTAGTTAGTGTAGAGAGTGAAGCTCTAACAAGAAATGTTAAAAGATTATGATAAAGCACCTACAAATATGTTTTACTCAAATAATAAAAAATTACTGCTATGTTTTATACTACTCCCTTTGTCCCAAACTGGTAGTCCCTTTTGGGCAATCATGTCACTTAAACAAATTACCTATATTTCACAACCTATAATGTCTGTTCTCATTTTGCAAACTTTGTTAAAGTATTTGACATCTATCAAACAAGATTCATACTGCATATAAAAACTATTATATAAATTTTCTTTGAGAGGTCCAAAATAGTGAAAAAAAAGACCATCAATTTGGCCGGAGGGAATATATGTTTTGCCTGGAAGAAGTAATTCTAACGTTGTTATCTATAGAACCCTAACCACACATATAGCAAACAACAATTGTGAACACATAACCTACCGAATTCCAAATAACACGGTGGAATGCAAACGTCTAAATTTCTATTCAGAAACAAAACCCTAGTCCAACAAACAAAAAACCACCACCTGTGACGTGCCCGGACTCGTGCCAGATTCCGGCATACTGCCCGAACCACGAGCCAACCCGCCAAACTGCTGCCCGAAAGACGGCGGGTTCAGGGAAGAAAAGGAGGCGGGTTGGGGCGGAGGAGGGCTCGGGTGGTGCGCAGGAACTCCGATCGCCATTCCAGCCTTTTGCGCCGACAACGACGGCGAAGACGATGGCGGAGCAGAGGAAGAGAACGGGGGCACGGGCGGGGGTGAAGGCGAAGAAGAAGAGTGAAGGTGAGATGGGAAGTGGTGGGAGGGAAAGGGGGAGGGTTGGGGCCAGGGTCTGTTGAAGGGCAGCCTAGGGTTAGGGTTTGCGGAAGATGGGAGGGAGGGTGAGGAGGGGTTTGGAGGAGGGAGGGAGGAGGAGGAGGGTGGTTGTGGCGGTGATGGAGATGGTGGTGGTGGCTGTGGCGGCGGAGGTTGTTGGTCAGTTGGCTGAGGAGTAGGTGGTCTTTGTGATTGTTCCATTGGAGATTGTGAGAGTGAAACCGTTTGTGGGAGGGAGTGTGCCGCTATTTCTGTTGGAATTCCGATGAGTTTTGCGAGAATCTGCTCCGGAAACCGACCGAAGGATTACCGATCTCGCACCAACGGTGACACCGGGCCATTATGAGTTCTAGACAGATGATTCAAGCCGTTAAATAATTATTTTTAAAAAAACCAATCAATATTGTAAAAAATCAGTTCAATCCAATATATGTAAGTGTTCGATCTAATTATTCATCTTTTTATTCAGATTTCAAAACAGCTGATCGGCGTATCTATACTTACTATTTATGACACATTGTATGTGTAGGTGCTCGATTCAATTTTTTATTTATTTATATTTTAGGATAGCTGATTTTTTTACGGTTCTAAATTATTGAACATCTCAAATCATCCGCTTGAGGCCCAACGTGGGCTCCCGTGGTCGTCTGTTCCCACTGTCAGTTCCCTCGATCAGTATCCTTAGAGTTTGTTCACATTTTCAATTTTGAGTGATCAACAAGCAAAACGAGCCAGCCGTTGATCAAGTTTGATTTGAAAGCATAACACGTTTTAAAAATATGTTTGGAGTCTAGTTTGTTTATGAAATTGGTACATCTCAAATGAGCTTTTAATGAAACTAAATGTAAGCGGATCTCAAATAGCTTGAATATTTATAGTACATCATTATTTGAACGAACCAAGTAATAATTTATTCGAACTTGGTTTAAAACTGCAACGAGCTTCAAAAAGTTGTTAGAACTTGGTTGGTTTACAAGACAAACCAACCTTGAACATTCTTTTAATGTGTTTGGGGTGTTCCTGATAATGCGGCACCTGCAATGTGTTGCACAACTGGCAGTGGCAACAGCTATTTGGGCTGCCCTTGGGTTTCCTTCCACTCACTTAAAATGATCTTCTGAGGATTGGATTCAAAAAAACCTTTTTTCTTTTTGACAAGATAACGGGAGTTCTCATTAATACCAAATCAACAAGTTACATCTTTTTCCAACAAAATTTCAACTTCAGGCGGAATACAACCTGAATGATAAACAAGATTTTTCCTAAGGCACCTCCGGGCCTGAATACAATCTGAATGATAAACAAGATTTTTCCTAAGGCACCTCCGGTTTCCATCCTTTCTCAAGATTGGGAAAGAGTCTCATCTCTCTCTTCTCTTATTGGCATATTTGGTGCAACCGAAATAGCAATCTCTTTGAAAATCAACCCACAACTCGAATTCTGTTAGGAACATGTGTAATGGATTGAGTCCCACATTGGATACATAACATAAGAAAGTGGATATGAATCATTCAATGTATATTGAGCCCAAGTGATATGGTTTGGACTTCGTGGTATACTTCTTAATGGATTGGGCCGACGTGCACATCTAAGAACCTTAGACAGATCAGACTCCCAACAAGACCCAAGTCTAGGAAAAAGCTATGCGAACATATGAGTAACATCCTATTGTGTACATATAGGTTTTGGGAGACCCACCTCGGGTTTTACACAGATGATTCGAATCGTCTATTATTTTGTAAATATTTTTTATGGAGCCCTATAAAAAATCAATTGAACCTAATATCGGTAAGGATTTTTTCAGAATTTTGTAGGGGCGAAACTTACAAAATTCTGAAAAAAATCTTTACTGATATCAGGTTGAGCTAATTTTTTACAAGGCTTCATAATTTTTTTTTAAAATAATGATCAGTTCGAATCATCTCTGCAGAATTCGAGGTAGGCCCTACAAAACCCATATGTACATGTACATACCATATGTACCCATGGCAGTGCTCGATTGCGATGGGCCAATTAATATTAATACTGGGGCATGCAACCTCAACAAGAGGCTTGATTGTGATCATAGGGGCCAATGGCTAGGTGGATTTTATCGCAATATGCATAGTGGCGGAGCCAAGCTAAGTCCACCGAGCCACGGGCTCCCGCTGCATTTTTTTTTTTTTTCCCGTTTCCGTTTTAGTTTTTATTTTTTAATTGGTAATTTAGATTTTGCTTTAATCAAATAATATTATTTTTATACAGTTGAGCCAACTAGCTGACACAATTACATGCATATCAAGAAAATTTGCGAATAATTGAAAATATGGTGAACATTATTTATTTTATTTAGAATCCATATTAGGTCTCACTTCAATAGTTAAAGTCATTTTTTAACATTTTAACCTTTTAATTATTTATTAAAAATAAACTATCTCAATTAGACATTCCTAAGTGCTTAATCAAACTATCTACTACAGTAATTTTTTTATTCCAAGACCATGTCATTCGATAAAATACTTATAATAAATGAGAATAGCTACTATACATTATTCTTCTGGAATGTTCTATATGAGATTGTTCTTCTGGAATGTTCTATATAAGATTGTAAAAACCTCTATTATATGCTAGACTTGTATAGAGAGTTCGGAAATATTTTAAAGATATGAAAAAGGAAATATATTTTTTAGGAGGATTCTAAACAGTAATTTTTTTATCCCAAGAACATGTCATTTGATAAAATACTTATAAAAAATGAGAATAGCTACTATACATTTTTCTTCTGGAATGTTCTATAAGATTGTAAAAAACTCTATTATATGCTAGACTTGTGTGGAGAGTTCTGGAATATTTTAGAGATGTGAAAAAGGAAATATATTTTTTAGAAGGATTCTAATAGAAGAATGTGGACTGTTAGATGAAAATAATCATAACCGTTCATTGAGGAGGTGAATAACTATGAAAAGAAAGAACCATGGGAAAAAGAAGCAAACACCAAATAGCATAAAATTCTTAAAAACAAACAAATAAACAGAGGGAGTAAAGCTGGAATTAGATATCTTGCTAGTAATACAAATCTGGCCTTATTACAAAACAAAAATCAAAGAAAACTAAGGGATTATTACAAATTTGCATATTTTGAAATCTCAACAAACTCTAACCTAAGCCTAATTGTTTATAGCTCTAACGGCTATAGGACTTCTAACACTGTATTTGTTGTTGTACCAAGTAAGGCTCCCAAAAACAAACTTGTCCAAACCCTGCCTAGGGTTAACATCTACTCTAAACGTCAAAGTCTTCTGACCACTTGAAAAATCCAACACACTCGGCTGCACCTTGATTTCAATACCTTGTGGATTCTCAATTTGAACATTAAACACCTTAGGACCATCATTATTTCCGCGGTAAGTCACCTTTCGGGTCACTGATATTCCACCAACCAAATTGTTGATGCCTATAGATGGTAAATTGAGATCATATGCACCGGTTTGGGGGTTAGGGCAATTTACGGTTCCAAAGAGCCTTTGGAGGGCAGGTATGGGAGTGTCGCGGCTGCACAGAAAGTAAAAAACATCGTCTGCATTCATGTCGTAGACCAATCCTGGATCTAGTGCTGCGTTTGGATTCAAATGCCCAGATCCCATGTCAAAAGGCGTTGCTCTTTCGGTGTTTGATTCTATGGGGTTTCCAGTGTTGTCAACGGGTAAAGCTGAGGCCAAGGTAGAGATGTCAATACAACAAATTGAAAAGGTACTTATCTTCACAGATGTCCAATTAATTGACCTTTTAAAGCCTATAACTTATTGGGTTGACAAGTGTTAAAATTTGAGATAGGACTCTTTTTAGGAAACTTAAACAAATTTTTTCCTTGTTCTTTAAAACCATTATGCTAAAAAAGAGTAATGGTCTAAAAGATACTGATAAAAAATAATAATGGTACGAAAGACACTGATGTCTTGCCTAAAATTAATTCACAAAAATCTTACTACCAAACTAATTCAGAAAAATAAACCAATCACTCATGTGTTGGTGGAGCTCTGAGCTAACTTGATTCTGTTAACTGGTGTCATAATAAGGTTTTTAGAACATCTTAAGTGCAAACATTCTTCGTTTAGAAATAAAATTTATTTTGCAGTAAACCTAAAATTTGTTTCGTATCTTTACATGGTTCTTATTTATCATCAATCAAACGAATCGTTTAGAATATTTTTCAAAACTGAATCCAAAACACCAAGTAGGAAAACATACTAACCTGTTGTCATTAACGCGGATTTTATTTCTGCTGGTGACCAACCTAGGTTGAACGCTTTAATTATTGCAGCGACGCCCGAAACATGAGGAGTAGCCATAGAAGTGCCAAAACAGAAGTAGAAAGAGGGAGCATCTGCTGGTGCCCCCGAATATGGAAGCCAAGATGCTAAAATGTTTACTCCTGGAGCTGTTATGTCAGGCTGCAATCATGCATGATTTTTCTATTAATGACAGAAACACTAACAAAAATCTTTACATCGTAATAAGAAATCTAAAAATGTAATTTATACTATTACGATTACTTTTATTAAAGACTACCGGATGTCACGTCAAAATGTATTGTGGTCTCAATTTAAATAAATTGCCCGTACAACCCAACTACTCTACGGGATAGTTATACGATTTTGAGATATTTTCTTAATTGATCATATAAGGCAACATTATTTTACATAGGGATACATTGCCTAAAAAGTGAGAATAGAGAGTGACAGATTTATTATTAGAATACTCTACATATTTAAAAAAAAAAGAAATGATCTGATAGCTATAAATTTAACAGGAAGTGATCTAACGGTTGTAGAGATTGCTCTCATTTCTTATGCCTAGACATTTTCAATAGAAATTACTCTGTTTTATAATATTATTATTAAAGAATGGAAAAAACTTACTTTAATTATTTCCGGTGTTGTAGCATCAGGCCCCCTTGAAGAAAAAGATGTCATCTTTGGAGCTTTCGAGTTGTAATTTTCTACTGTCGGCCATATCTTCACAGCGGGATCCCTATAAATATTTAATAGTTGTTAGAAATTAAAAAAACAATAAATTTGAAAATTGGGAAAAAAATTACATCGACAAAATAATGGAGGTAATTAGATTTAGAACCAAGACCGATCAAAATGTGCATACAAAGCTTGTGAAAAATACAATACCACAATTTTGGAATACCTAAATGAAGCTATATAGTTTCCAAGCTTGTCCGCTTCGTCTTGATTGATCACAGAGGTAGGGATCGGATAATATTCACCCTTTCCCTTGTCATAATTATTATGCAGATCCACAACAATCATTCCAACACCACCTCCATCACTCACCACTGATGACTTCTCAAGCATATCATCACCCGGATTTTCCATGAAACAGACCACAACATTCCCATTGATTATTCCAGTATCAAGCGCATTTCTTTTGCAAAACCTGAAAACAAAGCACCCAACACACTTTTTAACAATCGCGCGCGTTGATATACTCACGCACACGAATTTGTATGCGTACATGAAACAACACATGTAACGTTTTTTTCCGTACGTATGCATAAGTACGTGTTTTGTCACGGTTTAGAGCATCAGGGTATTTGTAGCAAGAATGTCTTAAAAAATGAGAGGAAACAAATCATTTTTATTTGATTCTATCGATGTTTATGGATACATGAATACAGAGTGCCCTGAAAATAGGATTATGCATGATTGACTTACCTAGCGTCTTGTCTTCTAACGCCAGGCCTTGCTGCATCACCTCCTCTAATAACATAACGGAAGTCATTCATCTGGTATTTGTTGTGCCCATATCCCTGAATAATTCCAATTTGCTATTCAAATTAGATTTGGTCATACATCAAACAACCCAATTTTTAATTTTCTAGCTAGTCACAGATTCGTACTCATATCAATAGAATCTACATAAGAAAATTGGACCACAAAGTTCAGAATAACGGTGGATCGATCGTGGTGTAATATAATCCACATGGGTTGCGGTGTTACAAAATTGGGAGCATTAAAATCAGTAGTGGAAATCGGCTATTAGCATATTAGGGTATCCACATGCAGCTGATACATGGTATGCTTTTGAATCAGATGCTGAACGCTATGCTTTTGAATCAGGTATTGAATGGTATGCGATAAAAACAAATTTTTGTATGGTTCCGATCATCAATGTGAACCCGGTATGGGCCCGAGAAAGGAGGAACCGGACAGAAAACTTCTCTCCCATTACTGGAGACGAGCCAGATCCGGAAAGGAAAATACATTTTCATTTCTTTTGCTACTTTTTAAAAACACTTTCCGCGCCAATATTCGGCCAAGTAAACCGAGCCTTAAGAGAACCACATCTAATGAAGTTGGTTGCTCATCTCTCTTACCCCAGTGGTGACTAGGGTTCAAGGGACTTCCTGTGCTAACTCTAACACCCCCACTAACTAACCCCTACTGATGTATACAATGTTGAAAAAAAAAACCCGGCTCCTTAAGAGAGAGGAAAAAAGAAAGAAAGAAAGAGGAAATGGTTTTGCATACCTGCAGCAAAGTGTTTCCATCACCAAGTTGCACGGTGGAGACAAATTCCCGATCAGTAGAACTAGCCGCAACGGTTAGAGTCCACGGCGAAGAATTGGAAACGGTGTAAGGCCCCGATTCTCCGTTGTTACCGGCAGCAGCGACAGTCAGAATCCCTCTCAAGAAAGCATGGAAGGCCCCGATTGAAATCTCGTCGTTCAAGTAGTTGTAATTCCTGGGTCCGTGGGGTATACCGACTGAGAAGGTGATCATGTCGACCTGGTCGCTGATGGCGTCGTCAAAGGCTTTCAGGACGTCCGACCCGTCGCACTGGTCGAACCAGCAGACCTTGTACACCGCCAGCCGCGCCATTGGAGCCCCGCCCCGCACGGTTTTGCCGGCGCCTAGCGCTTCGGAGTCGGTTACGAAGCGGCCGACTGCTGTAGAGGCGGTGTGGGTGCCGTGACCGCGATCGTCGCGGGCTGATCGGAAGAAGGATCTGCCCTTCGAATTTGATTCGAGACGACCGTTCGCCTGCTCGTGTCCTCCGTAGTAGTAACGTGCGCCGATCAACTTCCTGCACCGAAATAATTCCAAAAAAAATCAAAAGAAGCAATCCATGTGACTGTTGCGAAGAGCAAAGTTTCAAATAGCGGTAGCTGACCGCTTAACGGTAGCGGTCGCAGAAGCGATAGTATCGAATGATGCGCAGCGAAACGATCGTGTATTTTTTAATTTATTACTCGCTTATAAGAGCGCCTGAAGCAGCCATAGTGTTCACGTAAAAGCAGCCATAGTGTTCACGTAAAAGCGGGCAAAAATTGAATCCCCACATCTTCGTATGGAAGCGAACGATATGATAGCGAATCTTTAGTAGCAAGGTTTTTTCGGGTCGTAGTGATATCGGAGGACCGAAAAACTACTAGGTAGCGGCCGGCAGATACGCTAACTAGCTCACCTTGTCACATGGATTTATCAGGAAAACCAACAAGGTAGCTTACGCAATCGCACAATGGAATTGATAGAATTTACCTATTGCAATTCCAGGAAATATTATGTCCCAGACCATATAATAGGGGAGATAGAATTTACCTATTGCAATTCGAAGTTGAAAATTGTTCCCCTGTTACACACTCTCCTTTAAATCTGCTCGGTACCGGTCCCATGTCATTCGGGTTGAAACTAGGTGACTCCGGCCAAACTCCTGAAAAAAAAAAAAAAAAAAAAAAAAAACCATGTAAATAATCATTCGAGAATATTGATTTTGGTCATTTCTAATTTTTTTTTTTAGATTGTTTCTAATTTTTTATCTGTCTTGCCCAGAGGGGTTGGTTGAGAAATCTAAAAAACAGAGCATATTGCAGTAGAGACCAGAATTCAATTTTCTTGGATGTTTTTTTTTTTTTTTTTGGTTTAATGGATATTTTTTCAGTTAGAAAAAAGAATCGACAAGTAATGGACTTTTTTTTTTTTCTTTTCTAGATATCCAAAATAGAAACTCAAAGATATGGATAAGTGCGTTGGACTTACCACTATCGATGTGTCCGACGACCACTTCATAGTTTTCATCTACTGAGTAGTTGCCAAATACGCTTTTATGATCAGTAGCTCCCATGAATTCCCACGACCTAGTCGTCTGGAGTTCGTATTGCCTACTTTTGAAAACAGAAACAACCGAATCGCTCTCTGCAACCATAGAAAGTAAAATTAAAAACAACATAAATATTAATTGTTGACAATATACCAACTAATGGATGCAATTATTGTGATCATATGTTTGCAATTGCCGCTAGCTCTTACTTGCAATTTCATCAGCCTGTTCTTGTGTTAGCCTGGCTGAGAAGCCTCTGAAGCTCTTGTGATAGGTGTGGATTGTGGCTTTCCGAGCGTGGTCAACACTACCAATGACAACAAAAAGTTACATATCAGATGAGCGAAAAGTCTATTAACGCAACATTTTGCACAATAATTAATAAACGTAACATTCTTATGCGGCAATGCATCATTAGGCAATGTAAAATGACACCTCATACATTGTCCAATAATGATGCAGTAGCCTTCTTGGGTATAGATGGATATGTGCATCTATCTATCCATCTATACCGTAAGCAAATTTAGTAGACTTCGAAAATCCTTGAAAAGACCATGTATCTCTATTTTTCTAGAATTTTGAGATATTAAAGTATTTAATACAAACTTGAAAAACAAAGTAAAGGCACATCTTATCCAGCCAACTACTCTCTCCCACCTCCTACTTTGCAGGATCGGAGTAATTTTTGGGGTTTATCTCTTCAATGATATTTTTACACCTTGTAATTTTTTCTCAAAGCTAAAATTGGTTTCTATGAATAAAAATAAATATATATTCATGCTAATACATGAAATGAAGATATATGACTTCCCGTGCATCGAACTGGTCAAAACACTTAAACTCTACATAGTATAGATGCACATGCATACATAAGTTTTAAATACGAGGTATATACCTGCCAACAACGGAAGCTAGCATTTCATGATTGGATGATATCACGGTTTTAGAGTCCGACAACGAGTGTGTACCCATGTACACAATGTAGTGCTGCAAAACCGAAGTTAAATAGAATATATTTTTAGAAGTTATAACACATAAAAAAAGTAATGGAAGAGAAAACTCGCAAAGCATAAACTTGCAAAAGGAAAAGTTGTTTTGAGTGACTGATTGATGGTACAATGCAATTTGTGAACCTTTTAATCGGTCTCAAAGTAATTTCAACCAAGATATATATAAATATAGTGGCCGATACTTGAATCCTTAATTCGTAATATGAAAGGTGCAGTAATATGTAATTGCATGTTAATTAAGATACATAAAAGCATTACGAACCCCAATCGTGCTATTAGTATTAGCTACACATTCATGGATGCAATGGATGAAGAACGCAATAAGGAGGATGCTAGCATATGTCTTCATGTTGCGAAGTAACAAACGATGGACAAAATGAATTTGAAGTACGTTGATAAAGAAGCAGCTATATGCGCTATTTATAGAACCATATCTCTCCCAAGAAAATAAGATGTTTGACTTGTCAAACAAAAACTATCCCTAAAAAATCTCTTTATAGGTAAAATGAGGGTCAAAACAAGATTTTAAGAAGATACTTGGTGTTCAATTAAAAAAATATGTAAAATAAGTTAGCCGTAAAAAGTTGGAAGTTGGGTATTATAAAAGAAAAATTATTCAGCGCCTCTAGATATCGTCACGTGATGCCGCAAAGCTCTCCGACACCACACATTTATATAACGTATGTGTGTCATATAAATGTGTGGTGTTAAAGGTTTTTGGAGGCAACACATAATAACGATGCCAAGATGCAATGAATACTTACTTATAATCACTTATGATAACAGTGGATTGTATCAAATTCGCTTTGAATGTAAAAACCATCTCTGGTTTTTCTTTCTTTCTGAATAGGTTTGTCACATAGCTAACCTTCGTAATTTGGTAGACAATTTTGGCTTATATGACAAGGAAACCTAATATATAAGGAAACAAAAAATAAATAAAAATTCACTTAAGAGCAAAGCGAGAAACTTATTCTTATTCTTTTTTTTCTTTTTTTTACCGCAGAGTCGTGAACAAGTTTTTCGCGGATTGGTGCAATCGCAGCTGTACGTTTCCGCAATCAATGGTTGAGATTGCTTTTCAATTGTGATCATCCAAAAATATTTTGGATGCGTGCGATTGGACTCCGTAAACCTATTTTCACCGGGCCAACCGAAGAAAAGATATTCTGAAGAGCAAATGAAGGGATTGATAGGGTGATAGGATCCTGGGGAATATACATATTCTACGGGAATATAACTGACTTATCTTTATGACTTCGTCCACCTTCTCTCACTCTCTCCCTCAGAAAGAAGGTGGACGAATTGCAAATTGCAAAATTCTTCCATAAAAAATTGGAAATTTCTACTCATACAAAGCTGCCATGAGGCTCATTTCCAAAAATTATCTTTATGACTTATCTTTATGACCCTCATTTTACCTATAAAGAGATTTTTTAGGGATAGTTTTTGTTTGACAAGTCAAACATCTTATTTTCTTGGGAGAGATATGGTTCTATAAATAGCGCATATAACTGACTTATCTTTCTACTTATCTTTATGACTTGGTCCCCGAACTGCACCAACGGGTACGTGAGGCTCACTCTGGGCCTCGCTTGTATGATTCGAACCGTTTAATAATTTTTTTTTTTAAAATTGAGTGGGACCGTCAAAAATCAGTTCAATTCAGTATGTGTAGGTGCTCGATCTAAACTTTCAATTTTTGAAAAATCGGGAAAAATGGGATGATTGGATCAATTACCTACACATATCGGATTGAGCTGATTTTCCAAGGGCCCACTTGGTTTTTTTTTTAAATTATTGAACGGATCGAATTATTCGTGCCTCGCTTGCCCGTCGGTGCAATTTTGGGACTCCATGGGTCAGTTGCTGTAGCAATTCTCTTAAAATCGTAGGTATAATTCATATTGAACAAAAAACTGCTCGGAGGCTACAAACGCCCAAATCCCGGAGCCCTCCATTGGGTTACAAAACCACAACTTTGGGGTTATCCAAGTGAGTTGGATAGACACTCACCAAGTACATCAAAAAAAAGTTTCACACAGGGAGAATACGCGAAAGGTAATGGAGACGGCAACGGTAATTTGACCAGCCTCACCAACTTTCCCTTCGCGCAATTCACTGAGGGGACTGAAACACCCACAGAGGGTGGAAAAGGTTCCACTCAGGGAACAGACCACCCCGAAACTGGAGAATAAAGGCAAGAAAGTAAAACTCCGATCACCATCACTGTCGCCAGAAGCGCCGCCACGGAGGGTAAGAAATAGAGAAATTCCCAATTTGTTGAGCTTAATGATTGATATATACTGAGAAATTCTCAAACAGTGCTTGAAACAGTGAGAGATTCTCTTCCCAATTTCGAGAACTTCTCACGATTCGATCAATTTTATGTAGATAATGATGAAACTTATCCTTCTTCCTCATACTGGAATTAGTCGATTGACAAGAAATCCTAGAGTTTCTCTCTCACCTGCGAAAAAAAATCACGGTAGAAAAAGCACTGCCCGAACGTCATGAGTGTGTGGTGAAAAAAAGTGATGCGACACAAGTGTGACGGAGAACTATTTGCATTTGCCGTTGGGCGTGAAGGGATACCTAATTCCACCTCTTATCGAGTTATCATCCTGGAGTTGCAACTTTAAACTCCCCTATCCTCTCATATCAATTGTAACCACACAAAAAAAAAAAAAATAATAAGAGGTCATAAAACGTAGATATACGTCGTAACGCAATAGGACTTTGAACTCATAACCTCAACACCTTATGTTCTAAACCTGGCCAGCCCAGAGGCTCTACATATTTGTGCTCACACATCAGCAGGAAAGTTAACAATTTCAGTCTATTCCAGTTAGAGAGTGTTTTTGCTTTTGAAAGAGAAAGCCATAAATCCTGAGGGATTGAAGGTCATATTTTCCACCCAGAGAGAGAGAGAGAGAGAGAGATGAAAACAAACATCACAAATTCCACAACTTCAAAATTGCAGAGAACGTTAACTCTTAAGCTGCAACCATGTGATGTTCACTACTCACTAGTTCCAAACTTCCAAGAAAATTGCCTACTTTAACCATGTGGTGGAGTTTTTTTATTTTTCTATTCTTGTTACAGAAGTAATATTCTCTTATCGCCTTTGGATCCAACCGTGGCAAAATCGTAAGAAGGCCCGGAAACGCAGCCCTCAAAACCATCTATCGGCATATTCAGACGGCCCGACGAAACATAAGGAGCACGAATATTGACATTTTCTGCAAGGAGAAAGTAATTTCATCATTTTCACAAGTTTCAAGCTTTACGCATAATTAAAAGTCAAGAAAACTCGGTAATAATAAGAAGGCTCTAATTCTTACCGTTCTATTTTTGGCATGAGGAAATATTATCCTAGGCCACCATGAATTTTTTTTATTGCATCACGAGGCTATGGTCTCGTTTCTAGATTCTACACCTTCTTCACCAAGCACTTGGTATGGCACATTCCTATTCTCAAGAGCTGGTATAGATTCGGGATCCTTCTCACTGTCAAAGAAAACAATATACAGCAAAAAACGACGGTTATCAACTTATAGTTTTAGGGGGAAAAGTAGCAGATTTTGGATTCTCTAGGATTAGTAAAAGCTGGAAATGGCCTTAAAATATGAATTTACGAAGCTGAGTTTCAGGTGCTTTGGAAACATATTTCCGATTCCAAATTATCTAAAATACTAAATTCTAGCTTTTGCATCAAATTAACCAACCGAGACTAGCTCAGTTGGCCAAGACTCTTGCATCTAACTAGGAGGTCAGGAGGTCGAATCTTCCTACCTGCATGTGGATGTTCTTCCTTAGAGGATCTTTTCCTTTCTTTCTTTCTTTGTTTCTTCCCTTGATGGGCTTATTTATTGTATTGGTTGAGTTGTTGAGCATGGTTATCTCGTGGACTCTCACAATTGATGTCGTGTCCCAGGTTATTGACAAAAAAAAAAAAAAAAGCTTTTGCATCAAACACTACTAGCTTTGGCTACAGCTTAAATCCTAACCTCACGGCTAGACTAAACAAGTTTCCCAGCATAAACTAGAATCCACAATCCATAATCTAAAGAGAATCGTGATTTTGTAATCGAAAATTTGTTTCCACAACTATGATAAACACCCCTTACATATACAGCTGGCTACTTTAGAAGAAGGGGCTAGCACTTACGTTTTTGAATATATAACTAGTCCAACAACAACAACTGCAAATGACAGATAGTATAACCAGTCAACCTGCAAATGGAAATTGTATCAGGTCAGTTTTGTTATGTTATGAAAGGTGTACCAATTCTTAAAGAACGGCAAGTGTCAGCTTATAACTACTTGTACAACTAGATAGAGTGATGTAGAGAGGTCAAGTTCTAGTTAATTATGAAAGAGAACCTGCTGATGATAGAAGAATATGCGAATGATGACAGCCCACATGTCCGACGTTAGTATAGATAGGTTGAACATTGTCGCTCCGCTCATCTGTTTCCAAATTACAATTGATTAAAGAAAGTAGATCATCCAAATCAAGCAGCTTCACTCAGAGAAGTTTAATATTTTCCTTTCTTCGTGAAGAAGTCCTTCTGGGAGCTATCAATGCATAATTCAGCAAGTTCATAGCGAGCCGAGCCCCCAAACCAAAATGAGGGTGGGTTTTAGAGTTTTAAGCTTCAAATGATCAGAATCTGGTATGAGTTTAGGAGAATCGTAGAGTTAAAAAATTATGGCAACTCCTTCCACGGTATTCTTATAGGTGATATTCGAAACGTAGCACAGAGTCTGCTGAAAACTACGTCAATTTCATATACAAGGTGAAAGAAAATATCAGTCAGTGTAAATTAAGAGAGAAAGTGAGAAACTGACCTGTAGAACGAAAGGAACCAAAGTGTAAAACATAAAGCTTGCAAATGCATAGCCAGCAAAGGTTAAAATCTGTAAACAACATAAAGATGCAGTTCGGTATTTTGGATTATAAACCCACGGAGACATATTTGAAGTCCATTGCGGAAATGAAAAGAACACATAAATGCACTCTGAGACAAATAATTCCTTCCCTCTTTGGACCTGAGCAAAAGGAGGCAATATAATTATAAGCAGTTAATTTACTGTCTTTCTGTTGTCTCCTTTTCTTCAACTTTCACTACTCAAAGGTTCCGAATTGATAGAAACATAAGCCTGTAATTCATATTCCATATACAAGGCAGGCATCATCTAAACAAATTGCCAGGTGGGGGGGTGCTGTTGCCAAGGAGAATAATACATTTTGATTATTACATTCTGACATTAGGCCCTATAGTCTAAGCCCGCAGTGTTAGATAGGGGGAATGAGCTCTTCAATTCACTTTCTAAAACTCAGCAGGTCAGCTAAACCAACTTTTGTATCTGGAAAGACACTTCAAGAAAGATTAGGGTAAATTTAAAATACAATCGTAGTGCTTGGTTGGGAGTTTAGTTTAGTTTAGTTTTGGTAGTAGGTGGAGAGAGAAATAGAGTAATGATTGAAAATATGGGTAATGCAACTTTTCCTCCAATTTCTTTTATAATTATGTTCCAAACAAAGCCGTATGAAAACTCTATGGTCTGCACAGAACAATACAAACATCCAAGTTCAATCGAGTCAAAAGCTTGAGATAGCAATGCACTGAAGCAAACTATCAAGACTAATCTTTACTTACAATTTCTGCAGACCATTGTACTGATTCCAGAGTTTTCCTTTCCATGATTGCTCTAGAACGATGTTAGGGAACGGACACAATACTATTCTTCACGTTACTGAAACATAAGATAAACTATGTCCTAAAGCTATTGATTTTGAAGCTAAAATACAAGACAAGAGAATAAAGTTTTTTCAGAAGAAAGTAAAATTTTCAACAAAAAGGAATAAAGGATACATCTGGCACACACTCACAAGTGTTCCAAAAAGACCAATCATTGAAACTACTTCAACGCGATCTTTCTTCTTAACACAAAACTCCTGCATTTAGGAAGTCATAATGAACGTTCTCAGATGCAAACACTTAATTTCAAGGCCTATAAACATATGAGCAGATTCACCAGATTTACATGCCGAGAGA
>JAOTQK010000018.1:6871856-6888787 GCA_025642025.1 Rhododendron ferrugineum | reverse complement strand
TGCAGGGCTAACCCACCTTCGTGCAAACCCAAGCAACCCACACAACAAGGTCCGATCGGAGAAAGCTCGCCACCACACAATACACAATCAAATATTTAAATGCATATATATAACATTTAAAGTGCGATCATTCAAGCATCAATACATTGGATTAATAATTAATATATATTATATTTCGAGATATCGATCCCACGCCTGGCTCCTCAACCAAGTTTCACTATGAGTTGAGTTTTAATTTGGCCTAACCCACATTGAAAAGTTAATTTTTGTCCAAAAGCTACTTAGCACCATCTAGACTTTGATCACCTACGCCCTAATATATGAGCTAACAACTACCCTAGCTATCATATATGTGTGTAGATAAATTATTGAGCTTGTGGTCTAGGTTTGGAACATAGGGTTTTGCTCTCGATCTCCTATATGACTTCAGCTGCTATCAACTCATTACCCGAGTGTTGGGGTGCCTCCTTTGTAGTTTTCTCATGCTCCATCGTGATGTCTCGTGCTTTAGATCACTTTGATGCTTGTAATTTATTTTTACAGATTAGTAAAATCTATTTTTTTTTGTTAAAAAAAAGAATGGAATCCCCTCGTGATTGGGCGGTGGCCGATGGGATTGATCCCCAGGATATATTGCGGTGCGACCAAGCTGGTCCGGACTCGTTAGTTATTAAAAAAAATAGATCATATTATTTTTTATTTCTACTTTATTTATTCTTCTTGTAATACTCAGACAGAGAGATTGATTCCATACACATTCTCTGGGTAATAAAAAATCTTAAAGAGCTTACCAAGACTCGGAATTTTCAATATGATCAAGTTCATCTTTCAAAGTAGTAAGAATCAGCATATTCTAAAGAATCTACCCGTAGGAAGCCACGTGGTTTACAAAAATGCTAGTACTAGCTTTTTGCAAGTTTCGTCTCTCATTTGCTCAATCAATTTACTGGGGCCGTCCACGGTTCGGATTGGATCAGATTCTTATGAATTCAATCCTAATCCGCGAGTCACAGTTTTTAAAAAATGCAATTTGTGTCCGAAATCAAAAGTCCTACGGTTTGGTTCCAATCCAATCTGTGAGTCACGGTTCGATTCCGATTTTATCCACGGATTATCTTCCAAAAAATAAAATGATGCAACTATCATGCCATTACATATCGTATTCAAACTAAAAATGCAAACACTAAATTCCATAACATTACAGCAAGTCATCAGCAATGTATTACATAATCATATTACAGATCGATTTCTAGTCCAGATACCAGCAAGGCAGCAACATTAATGTGAAATTGTACATTGTTAGTCCAGATTTCCAGACTTCCAGTCCAAAGTTACAGTTAAGTGTTATATATTGCCACATTAATGTACAATTGTTTAAAAAAATTCATAACAATAAGTAAAATTAGAATTATTTATAAATATTACACACACACATTTTTATTTTTTAAATATCTCACAGTCCGGTTTGGTTAATCCATGGTTTTGAAATGAAAATCTAATCCTAATCCGTATCTCAAGATTTTTTAATTTTCAAATTCGTGTCCAGATCATTAATCCACGGATAAAATCCAAAAGGTACAGATCGATTTGGTCCGGACCGGTTTCATGGTTCACGGTTTTTCTTGGACAACCCTACAATTTACTATATGAATCAAGTTTCTTACGACGAGGGATGCTAGGTACTATTTAATTTTACTCGGAAATCACCGAAAATGCACTATTTATGACCAGTCATAAATAATGCATTCTAGGTAATTTTCGGGTAAAATTTCTTTCTACATTTCACTTTTGTTTTTACGATTGGCTGGAAAACCCAGTTTTTCTATGACGTACGGGAATCAAAGTCTTAAATCCAACAACTTCATGACTTCTTGTCAGGGATTTTGTTTGATAAACAGGTGTCCGAAAGAAGTAATGTTCAACTTTCTTTTTTTTCACAATGATATACATCAGCGGAATTAGAGAAATTAATGAGTTAGTAAATTAGTCAACGGGAGGTTCAGAGACTATTCATAATTCTGAACCTCAAACGCGCCTCCCGTGGGGCTCGAACCATGGCCTCTGAGCCTCCACTAGGGAAGCCTATGCCGCACACCAACTGAAACACCTGGGTTTGGTTGTTCAACTTGACTAGTATTAGGATTTCGAAATTAACAATCGGACAAAACTTTGGTGACCCCTTTTTTTTTTTTTTAGCCATGGAGTCGAATTTGCAAAATTGAAAATAAACACTTACTTGCAATTATACTCTCACTCGATCAACCTCGGGTATTTTCATGGTAGATATAATTGAAAATTTCATTTTTGTCATTCTCTTAGGAATAATTCCTTATTTTCATAATAAAGGTCGACAATTTTGAAAACTTGTGCACTCTTTAAGTGTAATGATGGTGTCTTTTTAAATAGTTGAATTCAAAAGCAGGATAAAAATTATAGGACAGAGAGGGTATATATATATATATATATATATAGACACACACACTTTGGTAATTTGCATCACGATGATAACTAAAATTAAAGTCTTAATAACTTTACTCTATTGTATTACGTTTCAGTTGTTGGAAGACAAGAGGGGTGTAACTTATACCCTAACATTTCTTCATATTCTATACAATTAAGGGAATTGATTTTCACACTCCCATTTTTTACATCCACGCTCTATTTTTTATCTTTTAGCAAAAAAATTACATACACTTTCAACACTAAAAAAACAAAAAAGGGAGTGTGAATATCAAAAAGGGGAGTGTGAAAATCACTTCCCTAATGAATTCCCCTCTTTACATTTATAAAAAAAGAAGTCTTATAACTTTGCTATGGTACGAGCATGAATGTGTACCATAGGTTATCCTATGAAGGATTCCTTATTTTGCTAAAATGCGGACCTCCCCTTTTCCGATTAAATTTTAATGATCCAAACTGTTCAATATGTTTAAAACGTGATTTTTAAGGTTTTAAGCGAAATCAGCAAAAAAAAGACCGTAAAGTGCTTCATCCGAGCAGTTTTTCATTGAAGACTGCTCGGATAAAGCACTTTCCAGTCATATTTTTTTTGTTGATTTCATGAGGGGATTCTTAAAATCACGTGCTGATCACATTGAACAGTTCAAATCATCAAAATTTGATCGGAAAAGTGGAGGTTAAAATACGGGATCTCTTTGGATCCTAGCTTGGTTCGTGAAATATTTTTTCCATCTTCCACGGACACGATGATGTGACACACACAACGGGTGGTGAGTAGTCATAGATCAACTTGTGTCTCTTTTTCTTCCAACAAGATAAAAAAAAAACATGGGTTGCGAACACCACGTACGTACACTGTGTTCCCCCAAAATAAATACTAATTTGTCCTTCCTAAGTTTTCCTTGGGATGCTTCCGCGTGTTCGATCGGGAGGTGCGTGTTTTCTTTTTCTCTTTAATTGAATATAGTTTGATGTTATTGCAGAGCACATACTATTTGGAAATCAAAAGGGTTGCAACATTGGATTGAAACTCTTTTATCTCATTTATCTTAAGATTAATGTGTTCCGAAATCATATGAAACGATGTTCCATCAACATTATTTTTGTCATAGTTGATGTTCTCGACGAGTTCTACAAAATGAACAGTACCTACCTCAATGGTTTGCCTGGGAAGGGCCCAAAAACTAGATGAATATTGGGACCCTACTAGAAAGAATCAAGTTTCATGTACCATATTTTGATAACGACTCCTACTATATGTACCGAAAGGGAGGGGAGAGAAAATGCACCGACCGCCGCCGGCGGGCCATCTCCGGCCACCGGACGGCCGATCCGAGCCGTCCAAAAATTCTAAAAAAAAACCCGAGGGGGCCTATGCGAGAATCAACGGCATCCGAGGTGTGTAGAGTGCTCGGATCAAGCACCCCTTTTTCGTGTATATACAAAAACATATGTATATACACGAAAAAAGGGTGCTCCGATCAAGCACCCTACACACCTCGGATGCCGTTGATTCTCGCGTAGGCCCCCTCGGGGTTTTTTTTAGAATTTTTGGACGGCTCGGATCGGCCGTCCGGTGGCCGGAGATGGCCCGCCGGCGGCGGTCGGTGCATTTTCCCTCCTTAATTTTCGGTACTCATATCATTTTCGTTTAATAACTAGTGTCCATGTCAACTTATGCACACATTGACTAATCTTTGAGTTTTGAAATCAATAATTGGACAAACTGCAAGTAGGCTCTAGAATTTTTCGTTTGCTGATGATAGGAGTCAATCATGTGATTTTGGGAGAGTAGCTCCTTAATTCCAGCCTTACTTGCAGTCATACTCTCACTTGATAGATTTATCAGCTTAGATATAATGTAACATATGTAAATTCGTGATTATTCATATGCATATATTGTATTCTAAATAGTACTCCATCGTAGGCAGTATTTAAATCTCGAATTTGTGGAGAAAAAAGAATGAGACAATATACTAGAATTGGGGGGAAAAGTAAAATCATAAGCTTATGTCTTTCTTCCCTCTTCTCTCGTCGGATTTGAAACTAGAACTCAATAATTATATATTTTTCTCAAAGTTTAATTTACTAATAAAAGATTAATAACTCATTTGTTTTTGCTTCCCTTGATAACTGCAGAACCCTCAATATCAAAGTCAGTTGTCTTAACAATCAAAAAATATATATATATATATATATATGAACCCAACGGATTGCCCTAGAGGTCAAAGCCTAAAATTTAGAGATTTGCTCCCTCCTAAGAACTAACGTTCGAAACCTCTCAGGTGTTATCAACTCCTTTGGAGCCAGTCCATAAAGAGTTTTGCTTTGTCTTTAACTGAGACATTAGCAAGTGAGCAATGGATTGACTCCCAGAATTAATCGAGATACACGTAAGCTAATTTGCCCCGACAAATGTGGTGGTAGATAAAACATCGCATTCTTGATTGTCGTATTAATCGGAATTGTTCACTTTTTCTTGGATAAGCTCATCATATAGGCAATAATTGGTAATGTGATAGCGACTAAACTCAGTACGTACGTGCAAGAAAAAACAACTTTTGAGATCACTTGCTCAATCTGCTACTCTTCTTGTAACAATTGACTTTGCTACACGAAACTAAACGGGTTAGGTTAGCACGACACGACTTTGACACCTCTACTAGGGGTGAGAGAAGGGAGTCCGTTCTAAACAAGTCTGATAGAACCTAACATTAGAGAGACTGCAATATTGATGTGAAATTGTAAATGGTCTTGCTAACCTCCGCCCACTATGCAGAGAATAATATGTTAATAATTCCAAACAAGTTTAGATATTAATACATTTTCACAAATATAAATACATTTTTTCTCGAATATTAATGCATCTTTTACCTATTATCCTCCGCCCTAAATTAGCTTTTTCCAATTGCGAAAATGAGAGATGGGAGCAATTTGGCCTAACCAGCTTATCAACTAAATTATTAATTTCTCATATTAAAATCTAATGAATAGAACAAAGAGAAGTGATTTTCACATTCTCCAAATTGTTAACCGCAAAATCAATGCACATTGATTTTCGCACTCCCCAAAAGTTAAAAATTTGAGAAGTGCGAAAATCACTCTCCTAGAACAAAAGGAAAGACAAACGGACGCTAACTTCCTAGCTTTTATTTATCAATCTATCCAAGGACAATATTTTCCTTATATTTTGTTTGAGATTCAAACAACATAGTACTTGTCGTGGACTTTTAGATAAAAATAACTTTTCTTAATCTTTCCACAATGACAATTACACGTTTGGACCTATGCTTCAGAAGTCTTTTTCTCTACATTTCCAGAATTACTGAATTTATATTTCTGAAACTTTGGAAGGAGATTTTTTTAGTGGGCTTTTAATAGTACTTAAAATAAAAATAAATTGTTTCAACAAGGGGGGAAAAAAAGAAAAGAAAAAGGCAAGGCACAACAAGTCCTGCTGCCTCTTATTTCTGGGCTCACCGAGTTTCAATTTCACCGATCCGCATTGTTTATTTTTCCTAAGCTTGCACGTCCATGGAAAAACTCGGATTAATTAATTTAATTGAATATTGGTAGCTAATTAACTTGGGCGAATTAATCTTACAATTTCTTTCCAAATCACACTAGCTAGCTCCTCAATTTTGTTTCCAAAAAATGAGATCTGATCGCATAAGAGCAAGTCCAATGAGGGGATGAATGGTTATTTCAGTATAAAAAAGTTGTTTAGAGTTAGTTAATTGTAAAATAGGACTCATTCCTCTCCAATGGTTAGTTAGTTGTAAAAATTCCAACGTTATACTCTCTCACCGGCGATATCTCTCCCTCACCTCTCTCTCACACTCGATTAGAGCAAACCCCTCTTTCACCAAACCCTAGAAATCACTATGGCAGAAAACCAGTCGATCTCTCTCTCTCACCGGCGAGATCTCTCCCTTTCTCACCTCTATCTCTCTCTCTCTAGCGACAGATTGTAGAAACCACCAACATTTGCAGATTTCGGCCAACTTTCTGGCTAATAGAGGTAACTCCAGTCATCCATTTTCTGGTAATTACAGTTGGGTTGGATGATGTGGCATTTATAGCTATAGTCATTTGGGGATGGATATCATCCTCATATTCATCAAAGTCATTTTTCATCTCCTTTTCCATCCCCCATTGGAGACCAGGTTTTATCATTTGGGATTGGGGATGGAAAATGACTATTCATCCCCCTATTGGACTTGCTCTAACTGTCTTTCTTCTGAGTAATTATGTATTCAGTATTCTTAGTGTATCGCGGCATTGTGTCTCATGAGTCAAGATCCTTTAACATCACATAATTGCAAGGGTCATCATCGAGCCGGGCTGATCCAACCCGCCAAGTGACTACCCAAGCCCGTCCACGGGCTGGGCTGAGCTGGGTTTTTTCTGGATCGAGCTATGTATCTTAAATTGAAGCCCAAGCCCAGCCCACGGGCCACCCAAATTGATGGGCTTGCGGGTGGACCTTATTAGTTAGGCCTGTCATCTCAGCTCCGCCCCTATCACAGGTGATATCTAATTTCCAAAGCTAGGGGTTCTCTATATCGGAATCGGAGGCCTTCTAGCTACCGAGTTCGCACAACAAGGCGGAGGCTCAATTTCCTTCGTCAATCCTTCCGAGGTCAAATCCAACCCCAACTCCTACTCATTGCTTAATTTCATTGCCCACTTATATACCACACCAGAAAAAGAGAAAAAAAAAAAAATTCCCCCCAAAATAATTATTCGTTGCCCACTTTGATTTTGTGGGTATTTTGGATTATAAAGATTCTCAATTTCTGCTTCATGTCTGAGGCATTTAGAGTTGAGAAAAATAGGAAGCTGCTTCAACCAAAAGAAAACTAGAAGTTTGTGGGCTGATTTATTTGGTTCTTGAGTTGGCCATTTTGGGTTTCTATGTTTATAGGGGGAATGATGTGCTCCTGATTTTATCGGACTTAGACTTAGCACACCCAGCTTTATGCTTTGCCTTTTTGGTGTTCTTTTTAATGGCATCTCAACATTCCTATTTATTTAGTGGGAAAAAAAAGCTTAGACAAACACACTCCATAACTCACGGATTTGTAACTTTGATGGATGAATATCATGGCTGAAAATCATTGGTTTTTTCACATCGTGTAGTTATTTGTATAGCACAACCTAACAAAGAACATCTGGTTGGTGGCAACAACAGAGTGGAATTGGAATGGATCTTGCAAAAAACCTAGGTGGTGAGTGGGTTTCATATGAGGTTGTTGGACGACGTTGTACGTAGTGTTGTTTGAGAGGAATCAATGACAAAAGAGAGTAACAACCTGAGGCAAAGAATATAAACTTCTTCGGTTGGTGGTGTCAGGTGTGTTGTTCAGCACGGGTTGTAGAGTCGTGAGATAGCATATAGTAGTCGACAGTGTGCAAGGCTGAAAAACCAATGTTAATGACATTGAATAGTGAATGGGCTGGCAGTTGGCATTTTTTGTTGGAGATCTGGTGTCGAAGTTTCATTCTCTACTTCTTGTTGTTACACTTCAGTTGATTATTTTGACCAAACTTCCAACTTTGTTCATCACCATCGGTAAATACTCTCGGTTCTTGCATGATGCCTTCCACTGCCTTTGCCACCATGCTAGATGGTTTGTTCTTTATGGTCGTGATGGTCGTGGTAACGTAGGTAATGGTTGGGAAACTGCTTGAGGATTTGCGTTAACTCTGCTTTGATACTCCTAATTTTTTACTTTTAAGGCATAATTTTGCTGGTCTACATTGAAGGTTATGACAATAAGAATCTAATGTTTGTCTATACAGCAACTAAAATAATGTGCTTGTGGAGTGAGAAAAAGCTCCGAACTATGGAACAATTAAAACTTTATCATCAACATCACAAAGGGTGAGTGCTACTTATTTAGGCTGACAGAGTGAACGTCTTATTACTTCATCTATGATAAGTAAAGTGCATTCAAGGTGTGAAACTGGCCGTCAACTTCCAGTAGGTTACAATAGCTCACGATAGTCTTAGAAATATGAGCATCCGAACTAATATTCTTGAGGTGACCCTGTTGCTCATGCTCCTTTTCTTGTAGATTAGATTAATCTTATCGATGTCGGTTTTGATTACCTTAAGTATTGAATTTAATGAATCACAGTTAGGATTCTGTTGGCACTACTTGCTAGGATTCTGTTGTTTTTCTAATCCTTGACTTTCTACTTTGTCTTGCCTTGTATCTATGAACTTTTAAGCACTCTTTTCGCTTTATAGTTTGATAGCCTTGCATTGGAGGGGGGAAAAAAAATGCATCAAAGAGAGCTAGAGACTTTGTGTCAAGTATCGAAAACAATAAACTACGGCAAAAGATTACAGTTTTTAGTCATGATCCTTAGTTGCCCATCACGGGTTATCAAATTGTAATCTTTAGCAATGTGGTTGTTTTTTATGGTTTTCGTATCCCGTATTCATTTATATTTGCAATGGTTGAAATCCAAAGATGCCATTAGAGATAAAATCACAAAGCAAAGCACGAGGAAATAAAAATCAAGACAGATTGTTGGTTCTATTCTTCCAAAGTTAGATATAGGATGAAAAGGAATGGAAAAGGTTGGGCGGTTAAAACGACTATCACTTCTGTCTAGGACTGTCCATCCAGCTAGAGTTTTTGTTGATCTTTACTCAACTTCACTTGTTAAGTCTGAAGATAGTTTTAGATTGGTGACTTGCCTTTATCATTTCATTGGTGGAGAGATCTATTGGAGATGATTGTAGCATGATTAAGCAGATTGTACAGGGTACAGGACAGGGTGCTGCTTTTAGGAATGTACGGATTCTTGATTCATTTTCATGGCATGGTGGAACAAATTAAAGCTACGAAGATTGAAATTGTTTCGACACTTGCAAAGGTTCGGAAGATGCAGACCTGCATTTCGCTGATAATTTATGAATCAGGAAAGGATGTGGAGGATATGGAAATTGGATACGTCTACGTCAATTTGTGCAGAGGAGTTATTTCGCGAGTGCTACTTTATGGGAGTGCAATCATTACCTGTTGATATTAAGATTGACTTAGTACTTTGTGTGACGTGCCATCCGGGTTGAGGAAGTGTTGCGCCACATCGAGTTACATCTCCTTTAGTACTTGTACTCTCACCACTTTCGATGATATTTTCTCAGGAAAGCAGAAGTTGGCCATGGGGAAGGCATATGATGATACTTGAAGTTGAAGGTGTTTGGTAATTGGTTTACTCATTTTATTGATAGATTAGAGTGCTTTTTGCTGGTAGCATTGATCATTCTGTTACTGGTTGCATGTAAATGGGCGACATGTATTAGCTTTTGGTTCATTTGGTGATTTGCGAACGAACAATATCTGTTTAAGATTGTGTTCCCCTATCTTCCTTCTCCCTCTGAACTCTTGCAAAATCAGGCCTGAACCAAAGACCTCAAAGGTTTTGAAGGCGAACCCGATGGTGTTGTTCAGTCTTGTCTCTTTTTTTCCTCTCTTTTTTATTTGGTTCTATGCCCGGCTTAGCTGTTTCTCCATTAAATTGGTCGTCGTGGTCTGGTGAAATGGCATATATCCAATGCTTTCACTTACTTATTTTGCATCGTTGTGGTACCGAAGCACAAAAACTTGAAACCGCCAGTTGAAAATGATGACAGGGAGATCTCGTGGAAGATGACAGAGTCAGACAGGCCTCTGCACGAGGAGAATTCGATAGTGTATCTGCAATTCGTTTTTCAGCTTTTCTGTTTTTCGGTAGCTGTTATTAGTTTTGTAGCATGTTATGTGGTAACTTTTTCGTAAGTGACTATTAGAAATGCAGTTATCCTACAGTAGATTTGAGGAAGTAACATGTTGCAATTAAGTCAATAGAAATGTATTTCGTTGTACTATGAATGCCGTAATTAGATTTGAGGAAACTGATTTACCATGAGGCCGTGAGAACCTTAGAGTCTTCCTCAAGCCCAGATTTGGGTAGTTGTATCTCTGATATATCGCTGGAAACTCCAAGCCATGAAATGGTATTCTTTTGCCATTATAGTTTTGCAGATAAGTCTTCTTGATTTGCAATCTTTGACCCTAGAGTCTTCCTCGAGCCCAGATTTGGGTAGTTGTATCTCTGATATATTGCTGGAAACTCCAAGCAATGAAATGGTATTCTTTTGCCATTATAGTTTAATGTACATGAAAAAAATTTGGGCGTTTATTTATGCATTATCTTGGTCTAAATTATTGCAGGAATCTTATCTGGGGAATCTTATCTCTGAATCAGTGCAAGAAATTCCTAATACGGAGGTATTCTTCAAGACTTAAACTGGTGATTATATGCGATTAGGGTTTAAATTCTTTAATTTTGTCTATTAGGATTTTAAAAGATTTGAAACTGTTTAAAATCTTTGGTGTTCATTAGAGTTTAAAAGCTAGCCCTAACTCTGTTTATTAGGGTTTTAAAAATGTTGAAACTGTTTATTCATTAGGATTTAAAAGCCCTAACTCTGTTTATTAGGATTTTTTTTAGGGTAGAATCTATGGATCTGTTTATCGTCAGGGTTAAATGTAAATCAAATTGTTTAATCTTTTATTGCAGATAAGTCTTGATTTGCTAGGATTCTGTCTTTTTCTGATCCTTAAGTTTTTACTTCGTCTTGCCTTGGATCTATGAACTTTTAAGCACTCTTTTCTCTTTATAGTTTTCATATATGATAGCCTTGCATTGGAGGGGAAAAAAATTTGAATCAAAGAGAGCTAGAGACTTTGTGTCAAGTATCGAAAAACAATAAACTACTGCAAAAGATGACTAGTTGCCCATCACGGTTTATGAAATTGTGATCTTTAGCAATGTGGTTGTTTTTTATGGTGTTCTTATCCCGTATTCATTTGTATTTGCAATGGTCGAAGATGCCATTAGAGCAAAGCAACAGGAAATAAAAATGGAGACAGATTGTTGGTTCTATTCTTCCAAAGTTAGATCTAGGATGAAAAGGAATGGAAAAGGTTGGGCGGCCAATACGATTATCACTTCTGTCTAGGATTGTCCATCCAGCTAGAGTTTTTGTTGATCTTTACTCAACTTCACTTGTTAAGTCTGAAGACAATTTTAGATTGGTGACTTGCCTTTGTCATTTCATTGGTGGAGAGATCTATTGGAGATGATTGTAGCATGATCAAGCAGATTGTACAGGGTGCTTCTTTTAGGAATGTACGGGTTCTTGATTCATTTTCATGGCATGGTGGAACAAATTAAAGCTACGAAGATTGAAATTGTTTCGACACTTGGAAGGATTCCGAAGATGCAGACCCGCATTTCGAGGATAATTTATGAATCAGGACAGGATGTGGAGGACATGCATGGATATTGGATACGTCTATGTCAATTTGTGCAGAGGAGTTATTTCACGAGTGCTACTTCATGGGAGTGCAATATTTACCTATTGTTATTAAGATTGACTTAGTACTTTGTGTGACGTGCCATCCAGGTTGAGGAAGTGTTGCGCCACAACGAGTTACATCTCCTTTAGTACTTGTACTCTCACCACTCTCGATGATATTTTCTCAGGAAAACGGAAGTTGGCCATGGGGAAGGCATATGATGATACTTGAAGTTGAAGGTATTTGGTAATTGGTTTACTCATTTTATTGATAGATTAGAGTGCTTTTTGCTGGTAGCATTGATCATTATGTTACTGGTTACAAGTAAATGGGCAACATGTATTAGGTTTTGATTGACTTGGTGATATCTGTTTGAGATAGCGTTCCCCTATCTTCCTTCTCCCTCTGAACTCTTGCAAAATCAGGCCTGAACCAAAGACCTCAAAGGTTTTGAAGCGAACCTGATGGTGTTGTTCTGTCTTGTCTCTTTTTTTCCTCTCTTTTTTATTTGGTTCTATGCTCTGCTAAGCTGTTTCTCCATTAAATTGGTCGCCGTGGTCTGGTGGAAATGGCACGCATTCAATGCTTTGACTGACTTATTTCGCATCGTTGGGGTACGGAAGCACAAAAACTTCAAACCTCCAGTTGAAGATGATGACAGGGAGATCTTGTGGAAGATGACCCAATCAGACAGGCCTCTGCACGTGGAGAATTCGATAGTGTATCTGCAATTTGTTTTTCAGCTTTTCAGTTTTCCGGTAGCTGTTATTAGTTTTGTAGCATGTTATGTGCTTTCAAGAGCTTACATACACTTGCGTCATGGCATATTCCATGCAAACTTTTTTGTAAGCGATTTTTATAAATGCAGTTATCCTATGGTAGATTTGAGGAAGTAACATGTTGCAATTAAGTCGATAGAAATGTTTTTCGTTGTAATATGAATGCCGTAATTAGATTGAAGAAAATGATTTACCATGAGGCCATGAGAACCTTAGCAGATGCAACTTCTTCCGTCGACCGTTCCTTTCTCATATTTTGTGCTTTGTTCTTTCACTTTGTCAACTATGCACATTCAGAAGGCTCACAAAATTACCACTGCTGAACAGGTAACTTCAAGTGTGATAAAAAAAAAAAGAACAGGTAACTTCAAGTGCAACCTTCAAGATGACAACCAACTGAATCTGCATACCATGTGGAAATAATGATTGAAATGATGAATGTGGAGTGGAAAATTCCAGGAAATGAAACCAACAGCTTATCTCATGGACTACGCAGCAGCACAAGCCCAATGACAACCTGAAGTGCTTCTGGTTGAGGTCCTAGTAAATCATTGCTATGTGCTTTGGTGCTCATCAATTCCGCGTTCACGAATGGATTGCAATAATTTGGCCGTGCTTAATTGAGTTAGTCACATTTCTTTGCCTCCTGAGATTGAAGCATCGTCTTTGGGATCTCATAACGATGTTCCGAAAGTCAAATGTTGTAGCTTTCCCGATTGTTTTTTCCGTACGCAATATTGAGGAGTTTTTCGCGATTGTGTAAACAAATTGTCATTTTCAGAATGAGTGTGGATAAGAAAGTAACAGTACTAAAAGAAAAGAAAAAGGTGTTGCATTGCTCAAATAACAGGTGATGATGTTCCATGAAAATATATACTAGCGAAATTAGTTATTGTAGATACATTCTGTATATACCATGTACTTGACACACACCAGAAATGTGTTTCTCATCAAATTTCTTGAAAAGTTCTGGATTTTTGTTAAGAAACGAAAGTGGCGAGAGAAGAAGAATAGAAATTTACATCTGCGTTACCGTTATCTAATAACTGTATCCCATTTAGAATTCTGAATTTGTTGTACGTATTAGTTCTAAAATTTCTACGGTTATTGGCTTAATTGCCTTTCGATGCTTGTTGCCATACATTGTCCGGTGACAAACAAATATCGTGCCAAGCCTTGCCCGTTCGTGGACGTGCCATGATAATTTCATGGAAAAAATCACTTTCAGAGTGGATATGTGTTGTCTCCAAATTGTCTCTCACCCCTGTCCCCTGACATCTTCGTGGCTCAATTTGGGATCACAAAGAGACATGCTAATGATCATAATTATGGATTAGATTAGAAATATGCAGTTTATTATACTATACTAGTAATGGGTTTCAACTTTCAATCTATTTCTTCTTCTTTTGCGTTTTTGTTTTTTTCTGAAATCCCAAGAATGGATCAGGAACAAAGATTGAATTGAATCAGATATTTCTGAGCAACGCGGTGACACAACTTTAAAACACAATTCTGGATCACAATTGTATCCAGAGTTAACCGATGTCGGGGGATGCACATAAGTCCACATTCATCGAACGACTTCGAACCCAATTATACCCAGAATGGTGTTAGGTAGGCTTTTTGATAAAATTCTCCAACAGAGTTTTCGAAGTTTCTTCTCAGATGCATAATCCCCAATGCAAGTGTCTAGGTGGTGAGAAACTTGTAAAAAAGGTCATGGACATGTTCAGTTGTTTCTAACATGTCATTGCTGTTTAATGAGAATGTTTGAGAAAAGGTGGACAAGAGATACAAAAAGTTGATTATTCTCACATTAAATAATCAATCAAGGACTGGATAAGCAAAAGTTATAATAGCCAAGTGGTTCACTTTTAAGTAGTACTAGAAGAGAAAACTTCTTGTTTGGATTTAGTATTTTCAATAGTTCTTTTGTGTGCCTTTTTTCTCTATAGTTTCTTGGGGGCGGGGTGGTTTCGTGAGCATATGGTTTAATGGTTTTAGGGCTAAGCCAAAAATACGCCCCAAAATAGATACCACGTGTGAAATATCGAGATTCTGCTTTCAGCACATCCTTATTCTCCTTTCAACTAGAGCTGGCGTAATTTTGACTCATGACCTATAGCTTCTCAAAGGCATTTGCTTCGAAGAGGCTTGTTGGCCCCCTTCTTAACGAAGTAAAATTGCTTTCAGAGAAGATAGATCCGAAATTATAATGCTATGGGAAACATTACCCCTCGAGGATTAACTGAGATGCCTGTGAGTTGGTTCGGAAACCATGAGTTATCAAAAAAAAAAAAAAAAAGTTGTTACAAGGTACACCTGTCAACAGCACTCAATGTGCCTTAAAAAGCAGTACTACATAGTTTAGGTTTGGCTCTAGCAATAGCAACAGTCTTATAATTCAATAAAGATACTACTACTAAATAGCAGCTGCTAGTGGAAACATTACCCATGTGGTTCCAAACTTTGAAAGAGTCCTCCCCATTAACCTTTCATGGACCTTTCTACCCTCGATTTTGTGGGGCTTGAGGCCTATATTTGTTCATCAATACACACATTTTCAGTACCTAAATGTATAGGCACTCTGCATTCCTTCCTCCTAGTATTAATTACATATGAACCCAAGTTTGAATTTTCCACTCTGTGCTATCAATCATCATTACCTTTGCCATTATGTAAATCAAAAGCAATCCTTCTCTTTTTGTTTGCATGCACCCTCATATCTAAGTAAAGAAGAAAATTCCCATCGGGTCTACGAAGGACGAACATTTCAAGTCTTGGGGCCACTTGATTTTTGCCTGGTCATTAATTTTACAGTCCTTGAATTAGTCGAGGTGGACGTAATCTGACCCAGACATTCCGACATTTGTAAAAAAAAAAAAAAAAAACTCTCATGAGGTATGTTCACTCTTTAAAAAGGATGACTACTACTCCCCCGTCCCATTTTGTTTGTCCATTTCATTATTCGTGTCATTTTTTAAACTCTTATATGTTTCAATCTATAATGTTTTTTCATAATTTTGAAACTTTGTATTATAGACCTAATCGAGAACTATCAAAAAAGATCCATATTGCATATTTTTGGAGATTTATATTAGAAAATATAAGCGATTGAAAACTAATACGAATATCAAAAAGGACAAACAAAATGAGACGAGAGAGTAGCAATTAACACGAAAGCCTTTTAATTGAGTGTAATTACCCAGATTGCAAATGGGTAGAATCCAATTTCTAATAGCCCTTTCACAACAGTTAAGAAAACATGTTAATAAGTGTGGGCTTGTAGCCCATGATGATAATTACTTTTCAGGTTTGTTTCCACGAGTGATGAACATGGATGCCACTAGTAAAACTCCAAAGTTGCACGGGATCCTCTGTTTTAGTAATCTCCGTTTTATTTTCTTTTATACTTTTAAACTAGCTTATGCGTACCTCGATTAATTTCTCTCTCTCCATATTTTTTCTGTCATATATTATGTTGTTTATGTTACAAATATGTTTTGATTTGATTCAAATAGTTTGCATTGAAGTACAGTGTATGTAGTACTATAAAATAAAACATGCGAATTTTTGATATATAGTTGATCTTATTTTAACGAAAATTCGGGCTCCATCCCATTAGAGATTTCATTTTTGATTGGATGATTAAAGGAGTTTGAGAGATGAGCTTAACATCACACCCACTAGCAGTATGTCATGACTCATGAGCACAAATACACTGTAAAAATAATTATTAACCCTAAGCTCACGTGTAGGGTTCAATGCACTAAGTACAATAATGTAAAAATTCCATCATTAGCCTTGCAGGAATTGGCATTATGTGAAATGATTAAATTTACCGCCCAGAAAGCAGAGTTTTAAATAAAAGGGTGGCTGCAAACTTGCATTGCATGATGTGGTTAAAAAGGGAAAAAGAAATGTAAAATATTGACCCCTTTGGTTAATTAATGTTTTTCTTTCTTTCTTTCTTTTTATAAAAAAAAAAAAGGGAAAGATAATCAAGTGTTCACATGTATTTTGTGCCCCAAAAACCAGAAGTGCTCACATGTACCAATAATGCCCATGTAGAGATTACATTGGGGTGAACTAGGTAGTCCCCCAATGGGTAATGCAATCATCTCTCTCTCTCTCTCTCTCTCTCTCTCTCTCTCTCTCTCATTTGGGTAAGTGAAGGGCCATAACCCAGTTGGGTCAGTGCATAATTTTATTTATAGGGCAATATAGATGATGATGGATACTCAATGGGGTTGAATGAATGCCCCTGTAGAATCTTGTGTCCATGCAAAATCTTTTGATCACTGCCATACATTTATGAAATCAATACCCC
>JAOTQK010000018.1:6831532-6860681 GCA_025642025.1 Rhododendron ferrugineum | reverse complement strand
ATTTTTTACAGGGCCCCATAAAATAATATTCAAAAATTTATGGATATTTTTCTAGATTTTTTTGGAATCCGAAATGGAGCGAAACGCGTTTTTCTCTGCGTGATTCTCTGCGAATCTTCTCTGCTCGTAGCATTACTCCAAACTCTTGTTAGTCTCTCTCTCTCTCTCTCTCTCTCTCTCTCTCTCTCTCTCATATGGATGCAACCGATTATCTAACACATATAATCTTGATTTATTTGTGCAATTAATTTGGAAAAATAATGTAACAATATTTGCCATTGCGAATGCCAATGGAATAGGATAAAATAGATAAATCAGATGTAGTATGTGACATTTCTTCACCTTCTGGCTAAGAAAATATTATATATAAATGCATTCTTTTCCGATTAACAGGAAAATTAAATGGAATTAGAATAAGGTGCACAATTTATTCTTTGTTACAAAATGGGGTCTCATTTATATCTAATCTTGTAATTGGCCCTAGGAAGTCTAGGGGCAAAAGGGCTGGTTTGGTTTGAATTGGTCTTTTGAGGATATAACCGTAACAAAAATTGTCAAGCCCTGGCCCATAGGCCATAGCAAAACCTTTTTCATGCCAAGCCCTGCTTATCTTTTTCTTTGGATAATTGCAGTGGCATCCCTTGTTTTTTTTCACTCTTGCAAAAATTGTAATTAGGTATCTGAAATTACACTACCACCTTACTTTGAATTGTAACATAAAAGAACACCCCCAACGTAATCTGTGTGGTAAGTATAACAAAGAGAGAATATCTAATTACTTTCACAGATTTGCATAATCATTTCCAATTGTACTGCATGATCTATAATTCACAACCAAAACTCCTAATTTAAAAAATAAAAAGCTCCCAAATGCCCCTTAAATAACCGGACCCGAGGGAGGTGCTATGCGGCACCGTACACAATTTCGGGCCGTCCGTTCGACAATCAAACAATCCAGATTCATTTTGGCAATGAACAGCTCGGATGTTCGGATGGTGGACATGAGAGTAAGATATAAATAACCATAGTACATTTGCCTTGGGGGGACAGAGTAAGATATAAGTGGGGTCACTTTACCTCACTCACTTTGATTTCTCACAAAGATATTTGAATAGTTTGTAACAAAAATTTTGCTATTTGACGCACAAATTTTTTTTAAAATTGCCTCCCCTTGTATCAAATGCATAGAAATTCCTGTGTTCTCAGTTTATAGTATCACAAATAAAGCTATCATGCATCGCTTTCTAAATACGAGGTGTATTTTTCCGGAACAATTTTAGTGCGAAATTATATCTATCAGTATATATCTACCTTAAGTAACCTCTTAATTTAGTTATTTCTTTCAATTAACCAATAGAAAAATAACTTGCACATTGATCAAATTTTTGACCTCACCAACCAAAGTTCCAAACTCTGCCCCTGCATTTGGTACACTTGAAATACTTGCTTAAATATCAAATGATTTTTTCTCCCTGTAATAGTGGTTAAAGTCCTGCTTTTTAGTGCAAAACTCTCTTAATAAACATTAGTTATCATTATATTGAAGGAATACGTGCATGCTATAAGTTGGCATTGAAGTTCTAAAAACATAGTGGTAGTGGGCATTTCAATTCCCAAAAATACAATTGAAAAACATTGACCACGTCAAAAATCAAGTTAATTGTATAAGACTTTGAAATGCACTAAACTTCAAAAAATTGTGTCAAATAGGTTGCAATTCAGTAGTGCACACTTTTTTTTAAAAGACATAGTGCATTTCGAAATCATATCAAACGATATCCGATCAACTTGATTTTTGACTTGGTCAATGTTCTCGATGCGAGCTCTAAAAAGTAAACGATTTTGATGATTGTTGTGGGCCTAGGAAGAGCCCACAAATGGCCCAAACATCGAATTCGGCTCATTTACTAAACATCGAGCTTCAGCTCGGAGCGTTTGTAAGCTAGCCGAGCCCGGTTCATTTACTAAACGAGCCGAACCTATATACAAACGAGCCAAGCTTTAGAGTGTTGAACTCGGCTCATTTATTACACGAGCCTAAAATTTAAATTCAAGCTTGACTCAATTACTAAACGCACAGAGCCGAGCCTCAAGCTGTTCGCAAATAGCTTGGTTCGTTTGCACCCCTTCTCAAATGTTGTAGTTGGCTACAAGGTTCACCACCTTGCACCTCTTTTTTAGTAGTTCATTTGCAGTGAAAATTTAATTAGGTCCGTTCCGCTAAGGTTCTTATATTTTTTCGTTTTACGAAAGATGTCATTCCCTTACTATACATCACTTTTAATTCAAAAAAAAATACTTATTTTTTATTTAAAAAATATGCATGATCTTGGAATTTAGTCACGAGACACTTAAACACTCTTGGCTATACTTTATTGTTTCGGTGGTTAAAAATGTTGTAGCACAACGTGATGATGACCCAATACCTCCAAATATTGTTCTTTTATTAAGACACAAAAAGCATATATTACATATGCATACACGACATGCTACAAACCTACATCATACATACATGGATTGGTAAAATGGTAAAATACATTGCCTTCCCCAAGGTTTGGAAGAAGTATAGATAACTCCTTGAGATTTCTAAAAATAATACTAACCTTCCCTATCATAGTTCTCTTTTAACTGCCATTACGACAAAATTTAATTTTACATTTTTGTCCTTAACCAATACACAAAATTCCACTCCAATTACCTACCAGTCTACCACTATTCTTCCAATTTTTTCTTTATCTTCATTACCAAGCACTCAAGTACACAAAACACCATTATGCTTATTTTTTCTGTTCATTTTAGATTCTTTTAACTTGTCACTTGCCTACACATTACCGACAATCAAGTAACTTTTTTCGTTCCGATAGGTGAATGATGTGTTGGTTTCGGGTTGAAGAACACAATTATGTTCACTCAATATATAAAAAATGAGTGAGTAGTATCTAACTAGTTCTATATATAGATTCTATTCGTATCTTTAATTAACTTGTGTTTCATGGCACTTTGTTAGTTACATGAAAGTAAAAACGCAAGGTCCTCACCAAATACAGAAGCAAGAAGAGCTAGTTATTTATTGGTAGACAAATTTGAGCCTTCCACGTTGATTGCGAGAAAGACAGAAGCATCACAACAAAATTTGTGATAATCATGCTTTACTTCAAGAAAGACAATGAGAGAATGAGTAGCAGCGAGTGTTTCAACAAATAAAAAACATGGGATTGAAATTAGTTAACATATAAAAATAAGGGAAAGGAACCCAATCTAATTTTGAGACTTTAGATAATTAGCATTAATGATTATGTCTCTTAGAATTTTCAAAAGTACTTTGGAGACAATCATAATCAAGTTCACCACCCTGTTAAACAAATTACTAACGTAGGTTCTTCTACACCAAACAAAGTAATAGTGGATTTGGTTGATTGTTGGAGAAACAAAAATATGAAATTTGCCTTTTTATTGTTTTGTATAATTTGTTTAACATGGTGGTGATTTAAATCAACTCTATGATTCAAAATCTTAATTTGGAAAAATTATACAAAAGGTTTAACTTTGAGATGGAATGTTTGGTTGTAGGGAAATAGACTTGACTAATTGAAAACTATTTTGAAGGGCAAAGTTGGCATTTCGAAGGCTTGTGACCGGACCGCCACAGGAAGGGGCTCGGGGTTCATGCGTCTATAATCAAATTAAGCAGAGGAGTGCAATGTAACTTTAAAAACCTTAGAGGAGATATGTGGAGTTGTTAGAAACCTTGTGGGAGATAAATGTAATATACCTTGGGGGCTTCTCAATCAGATTTTAGTGTGAGAGGAGTGTGTGATCGAAAACATGGGTACTGACCATTCATCTCATGATCTTATATAAATAATTTGAGCTGTTTATTTAGTTTAAAATATTTTTTTTAAGAGTTCTTTTAAAAAATATTTGAATTCGGAATCGGTAAAGGCTTGACCAATTGATGCAATTTATGGCCCCTTTGAATTCAGTGTGTTAACAAATTAAGCACATTTGGATATTAAGATGATTTTTTACGAGGACTTTTAAAAAAAAAAATGTACAACTTGAATCATTTATACAGAAGCGGAACTTCTTAATGGGTTTCAGCCAACATCTGTACACTATCAGAACATAATGGTAGGTACTTTAGTCACAAAAATTTTCACAATTTCCTGCATCCCCGCTCTCAATCGTCACATTCTTAACTTTCGCTCTCTCGGATTTTAATACTAATATGAAATGTGTTTTAAAAATACTTTTACGCTCGCACTCGTTCTCATGCACTCTAACTCAAAAAAACTCTCTCCGTCTCATTTTGTTTGTCCAATTTTAGAAGACCAATGAAGAAATCCTATGAAAATACTATTTTACCCTTCTCTCTTGAATTGATGTGACAAGTATAATTTGAATTGAAGGGTATTTGTGGAAGATTTACTTTTTAAAGTGTAATGATTGTGTCCTCTTAATAAATTGGATTTTCTAAATTGAACAAACAAATCGGAACGGAAGGAGTATGTTACTTAGGCCCCATTTTCACTTAAAATTTTTCACTACTACTTATTAGCTGTTGTGAAGTTGTTCATGCTAAGCAAATTTCTTCTACTAACCCAATATATTTCCTATAATTTATAGTTTAATTAAAAATAATTTAACATTTACTATAAAATACGAGAAATAGTCTATAACTTAACGCTTAACGGAAACGCAGATACCCATAGTCGGGTTGGCGAGTGATGGGAAAAGAAAGATCTAATCAGAGGTAACGTCATCAAAGATTCAGCAAAGCGAAGTCAATGAAAGCTTATTTTAATGATGAGATTTGGATTTTGATGAAAGTGTGGGAACCCACAATATCAACTCATGGACATGACATCCCCCACTCATCACCATATGTTGGTTTTGGTTGACCAATCAAAATTCAAACAAATCCCATCTATCAGATTCTTCACTCAAAATTAACAGACAAAGAACGTCTATTCAACTTAAGACAAATATAATAGTAAAAATCCAATTCTAAACTCTGAAGAGACTAACTCTGAAACCAAATCCAGCAAGTCAATTTGGAGGCATAGGTTATGATGATGACCGAGCTGAAATGAAGATTATTGCACTATTCTATACGTTACGGATTACTCCGTAGATATTTTGTTTGGTAAAGATTTTGACAGAGATTTTTAGAGTAATAAGTAAAGAAAAATATACAGAGAAATAAGAGTAACAAATGAGGAGAAAATTGGATGAGAAAATGTATTAAAAACCGCACTGAAAGAGAGAGTGGTTCTAAGACCCCGTTCGTTCGTATTTTGAATTTGTAGGTAATGAGTGTAGAAAAAAATAGAGTAATAATTGAAGAGATATAAAGATAAAAATGAGAGTAATGATTAGAGGAAAATAGGATAATGATTAGAATATAAAATCCAAAACCCTTAAACGAACGGGGTCCTGTGAACAAAGCTCTTATCACCTTAAACTAGATTTCAAGTTATTTGGGACTAATTGATTGGTCCAGTTTATGCTTCTTGGGGCATGATAATCTCTAATTACCAAATAATACTTTTATCTTTCGGCAGGAAACCAACACAAAAGTTTAATACTTGGTTTTGCTAATCACTGCCCATAAACCAAAACCAAACCAAACCAAATCGAGCCTTATGTCTCAATCATTTGGGGTTGGCTGCATAAATCATTTTCCTCTATTGAGCTCTGTCATGCAAATCACTGCCCATACGGGCGGTATATAATGCCAACAAGTTCAAATTCCAATTTAGATTTCATGGATATCAATACACTTCCACGAATATGGAGTAAATTTTTCCAAATATCAATACACTTTTTACACATTATTCACTGACTATGAACTGTGATTAGTATTTTCCTTACTGTATTTACCCACTTACACTCAAGGAAGGGCCTATTTGACAGTGCTCCAAAACCATCCAATAATTTCTTGCTCAAAAGAACCAAGACCATGTTATTTGATTCATTGTACGGAAATTTGCATGTTTTGTCCACCAAAAATGTGATTGGTTCACCTGCTAGTGGACGGTGAGATTGGTCTCTCAGAATTAGTCAAAGTGCGCTTAAGCTGGAAAAAAAAGTGATTGGTTCATAAAATCAACTTTATTTGTTTTTCCAATATCATAAAGGTATAACTTGGTCCTACTCAATTTTCCAATTTTTTTGCCAAAATGGAGAAGATTATATTTATAATAATAAATACAACGGCACTTACATAACGAAATTCATTCAAGCTAATCATCTAACTATTGTAAACGAGAAAAAATATAAGGTAGTCGATGTTTTTCACCCCAACTCAGAAGTGAGCCTGACGCAAACATTTATATCTAGAATCAACAGTCTGAAAAGAGATAAAGTGCTAGCCAAAGATAAGACTCCAACTAAATATAAACCCACCAATGAACTTCCAAAAAGTTACATGTAGGGTAAGAGCACTGTTGGCATGGATATAATTATGAAACAACATCGTCTTTGAAAAAACCTGATTTTTATACCAATATTTGTTTAAAGACGAAACAAAACTCTCAAGAAAATGAAAAACAAAACTCTCACGGATCAAATGACAAGTCGTTGACCTGAAGAGACGGAAGAAAAAAAAAAGTATAGAGGCCTTCACCTTCCACTGCCGTACAAGGGTGTGAACTCGTAAGGGGAGGGAAAGGGAGAAGAATTGGTGTCGGTTAGGGGAGGGAGAGAGAGAGAGAGAGAGTGTGTGTATGTGTTTGCCAGCTCATTATGATTTCATTGTGTTCAAGATTTCGGGAAATACTCAAAACATATATATTCTCCATAGAGCATCATGTTCGGATCTAGGTCATCAATACAATATATAGGGCACTATTACCCATCACGAATTATACGTGTATATCTGATGCATGTAGTTATGGATTTCTGTCAAATCATAAATATTACTGTTTCAAAATGTGTGTTCGGTTCACAAAACGATGACTAAAAAATAATGCACTTCTTCCAAAGAAAAAAATCAAACTTTTTTCATAAATTTAAAGAACTCGTCGATACTTAGTGAATTGTTGAATTTTTTTTATTTTTACGTTCTCATTTTACAGATCGGACAAACATTATAGAACGGATAGAGTATCACAATATGTTTTAGGCAGAGAAATGATGAGAAGTTTTGAAGTCTTGTGGAATTTTCCTTGTAAGCAATACAAGTCAATAAGGATGATTTGATGAGATGATGGGGGGTGTGGGCAAGGGTCCAAGTGTTGATGACCCAGATTCAGGGCCAGGATGACCAGACCCCCCCAAGTTCAGCTGCCAGAAATATTTTAAGAGAAGACTTCAAAACCTAGAACTGGCCCCATGCAAGCCTAAACTTCCAAGTACAATTGAATAGCGTATATGACAAAAACAGGAAATAAATAGTAGTAGTAAATAAGAGAGACATTACATACAAAACAACACCTAACAAAGAATCTTCTTCGGTCCATTACCGTCCAGTTAGCCCATTTGTGACCCTTTTTCGGACTCATTTTGATGATTTAAATTATTCACGATTTAGAGTTTGTCGATAACATTAACCACATCAATAATCAAATTGATCGGGGGCACCGGCTGAGAGAATTTCGAAATGCATTTATCTTGAGAATATAAATGGGTTGTGTTGTAATCTTGTTTATGTTCTAAAACAAATGTATTCCGAAATCATATCAAACGATTTCTGATCATCCTGATTTTTGGTGTAACTAATTTTCTTGACAAGTTCTAGAATGCGGACCAGCTGGACGGTCAGTCCATTTTCATCCACTGAAAAGGAGCCATTCCTGTCAAGAATATGCAGCACTTCTTAAAGACCAGATATCCAAGTTTTTAATCCAGTACTGTGAAGATGATCTTAGTTTATGCACTTAGAATGGGAGTAGCCTCTCGAACTTCATAGTCTAGTCTAGTCGATTGTTTTTGCACATTCTCAATTAAGAAGTTAAACGGTGTCTTTCATCGAAAGCAAGATTAGATTATTTCTCTCCCGTTATCGAAAGCAAGATTTTAGATTTGATAATTTCTCTCCCGTTGTGTTCGTTGTTTCTCGATTTGTTTTTTTTTTTTTTGGTCAGACGGAATGTCAAAACGTAACGTTGTTTCTCGATTTGTAATTACGGTTTACTTGTATCGATGTGAATTTGTTTTTAAACGTGCTCATACAAAATGGTTGGTCGGTTCTTATTCGGCTTCTATTTTCCCATTACAGCTCTCCAATGACCTCTCTCGTGCCCGCAACCAACTGGTTTATACTAAATGGCTACCTTTCCACACTCTCAACTAGTAGGTCACAAGTTCGACTTGACGATAAACAACATTTACTTATTTCTCTCATTGGGCGTTTTTTCGTCGAGCTAGCTGTAGACCCTGTAGAACGGCAAAGAAAAATTTCATGCGACCCTGCAGTATGTTGCTTACCATACCTACCGTCAGATAGTGTCGATGCCAAAACTATTAAGGACATCCTAAGGTACCCCAACCTCGTCCAGTTAAGCGGGAAACAAAGAACAAAGAACTTTAAGCAAATAAGATTGTATCTGAATCAAGAAATTGTGGAGGAACTTATCGAGGGAAAGAAATGGAGAACCGGAAAATAAAATGATAATGAAATGAAGAAATGGCTGTATCTACACTTTCACGCAACTTAAATTACATATTGCTTCTTGAGATGGAGTTATATATCAAGCAATAAGCATCACCAACACGAACTCTGAGCAGGACAAGTACAATACAATCCTCTTACAGAGAGCGTGAATTTAGTTTCCTAAGCACAATATCTCTGCCAACACCGGCAATTTCCTATAATATCATTGTACAGACCTGGATATGTAGCAGGAAAAAGAAGCCATAGAAATCCAACCATGCCAGCAACAAAGGCAAAACTTACAATCCCTGGGAGAATAACAAAGAGCCTTGGCATGCATCAGGATATCTCCAAGGATACATATGTAATGAAATGAAATGCCAGCATAGAAATTGACAGCCAAGCATCACATGGATAAGTAATAAGCAGAGCAAAATGCCAGAGAAGTACAGCTTTGGCCTCGTGTTTAATGTAGTTGACCCAAACCACGTAAATTTCAAATATCTGGCTACGGGCTCATACTATAGGAGCTTTCAACAGAAATAGCTTAGCAGCCACATTAGTAGTGTTCCTCGTCTTTTGTTTTGGGACATGGGATACATGAACTCTCGATAAACATACAAACGAAACATCTTTGTGTTGCAACCCTTTGGTTGGAGCACTTCGCGTGACCTGATCCTTGTGCCACGAGCCGGTGGTGCATTGAGCTAATTCATATTCTGATCAAAACTTAATTCTTACATGGAATTAATTCGTTCCCTCCCAATTAACAATTCCAGAAAAAACATGCATTCTCGTGATCAGTATCCTAATGTCGATGAGAAATGAAAATACTGGATTTAAAAAATCCCGAACCAAATTTCTAGAATCGGATGAACTTTTTCAATTGAACAAGTATGGGGAAAGGATCCATGGATGAAGACAGAAAAGTATATTCATTTTCGTCTCCAAATCTTCATTTTCAATCTGTAGAGAAGAAACTGAAGCAAACTAGCTGTTAAATGACACTTTAGTTTATCAGAGACAGAGACATTGTTTTTGCAAGGTGTTGCCAAATGCAGATACAATAACACAAGCTACCCATCCCCATTGTAAATTTGAGCCGATTTGTTCATACCTCTCTACGTAAGGCAAGAGAGAATTTATGACCTAGCCCTAAAAGTATCCAGAAAGTAGGCAAGGTGCATCAATAGGTTAGCATTATTGTCCAAAGGATCCCTGTGTAGTTCTAATTTCTGGCATAAGCAGCCTCACGTTACTACCTCTATACCTAGTCGGCTGATCGTTTCATTGTCTATAACATAAGATCATTCTACTACTAGGCACTAGGATAAAATAAAGTTATGTATGGGGCAAACAACGAACTACTAGTAATCGTAATAAAGGGTGTTAGTAGTCAACCTTGTCTTGATAGACGAAAGGGATTGCTCATTTATGAGAAGAAACTAATTTACCGGCGACAACCAAGTAAGCCTTGAATAAATAACCCACTACTGAGAGGTTTCCCAAATCGTCAACAGTCATGTACCAATTCCGACGTAATGGAAATATAAATCAAATGATGGGTTAGTTCTGAGAGAGAATCAATTCACATACCATTCCTTGGTGAATACAGGACAGGCAAGCCCATAAAATTGCAAAATACATGGGCAACCAGTGGAGCAATAAGATGTCCTGCAGTCACACGCGCATTCATTACTAAAGAAGAATAGTTTACAGACTTGAGATGTATTCGACACCTCATCTAGAAAGGGTTATCTTGCCCAGAGATTATTTACCATCATTGGAAATTTCAACTTAAGTACAGCTTGATGGTTTGACACAAAAAAACAAAACTGAAGTGCAGCACAATGCATTGACTTGTCCATTTATAGGGGGGAAATACCAAACTACGTAACCATCATTTTTCAGATATTTCACAGAGCAAATATGGAATGACTGTACATATTCTTAATTTTCACAGACCAGAAGAGATTTCAACTACAGGTGAGCAATACATGCTATTTGAAGCAAAAGTGCAAGAATCACCAATTTTGATCTAACAAGAAACATTTAGGGCACAAAGATTCCCTCCTAAAAATTAACATCAGATATTAAAGCATCACCCACCTGTACGAATAAAGAGAAATGATGCATATGACCCAAAGATCACAGTATAGGCAAGCTGGAGACCTGATAAAGACCAAAATAAAAACGGCTTCATAAAATTAAAATCTAAATGATAGATGAGAACTTTTCTCCAACCAAAAAAAAAAAAAACACGGAAAAAGTAAAGAAGAAAAATAGGCAAGAGCAACAACAAACAACCTTTTCTAGCTCCTAATTCTAACCTATTCTATAAACCTAAGAGAGAGTTGAGAAGCATGTACCTACAACCATGGAAGCTTTCAGCAAGCTACGGTTTTGCTGGGTAAATACCTCGAAGAAATGATTTAAATGAGCTGCAAAGAGATTGCATACTCATCTTAGTATGTGAGGAAGAAACCGAACAATAAATCTTCTGAAATATGTAGCAGATTCTCATTTAATTATTAATTATCAAACATACTTAAAGCTAATGTACATTTTATAGGACCTAGATAGCTTGTTTCCATTTACCGCAAGATAAAAGAAAGATTCAGATACAGTAGCAGACACGTAGAATGTAGCACACTCGTGTAAAATGAGTAGAGCATTCAACAGAACATTAAACCTTATACAACCAGCATATTAAATCATCTCAAATTCAGCCAATATAAGGAAACAACTACCATTCCGAATACTTAACTATCCAGTAAATCAGTTAAAATGATGTCAGATGGCCCCTAAGCAAATGCAACAGCCATATGGAAATGATAACCATATAACCAGTTGGGGAAAAACAAACATTTACATATGCGACGCTTTGAAAAAACATGCCCATGTCCCTAAGTTCTTGTGCTTAAGAAAGGGTGGTGGTGAATCCTCCACAAAGAAGCAAAGGTATCATGCTACAGCTGTTGTACAAAAGTTACAGCATTGCACCTTTTTTACTGTGAATACAAATGTCATATACCATAAATGAAGCTTAATCATGTTACATCATAACCGGTATCTGCTGAAATCCAAACCAAATAAACTTACCCAAGCTGAAGAAAATGGGACAGAAAAATATGACGCTGTATGTTTTGAATCCTCCACAAAGAAGCAAAGGTATCATGCATGCTCTGAACACTAGCTCTTCTGTTATTGGTGCCTGTTTAGCAAAGCATATCAAGGATTGATATCAACTAGAATTCCTGAAGGTTCTAGCCTACATCCAATAAGAATGCATTTAGTTATGGAAGACTAATCTCATCAGGTCCCATCCTTCATGCTATCCATTTACTTCTTTAACAGACCTGAAATAATTGTGTCTTCATATCTTTCCACCAAACCCATATCCACATATTTAAGGTGGCAAACAAATAACTATAAGCATCCATTGACAATGTTCTAAAAGTTGCTAGGCGCTAGTCGGGCGGTCGGCCACCTTCGACCTATTAATCGGATTAATCGGGCAATTAATTGGTCCATATTAATTAGTAATCGGTGATTAATGGTTAGTCGGACCTAATCGGATAGGCCCCACCAACGATTAATCGCCGATTAATTCCTTGTTTTAGAACACTGTCCATTGATGACCAACTGTCACAACAATTAGGGGAATGGAAACAATAACCAAGGAAATCGGAAGATTCGGAACAACCAGGGAATCAGAACAATGCACAGGGGCAAAATAGAAACAATAATCAGGGACTAGTAACAAACAATCTGCAACAAGGAAGGGCGTTTGAGTAAGTGCCGAGCAATGCAAGGAACGCAGAAGCAGTGGTTCCAGGTAATATGCTTATCTGCTCATTACCAGCATAAGTACCTGTAGATTCATGTTCTAGGCACTCATTTGTATTGTTAGACGTCGCATCGAGATACCTAGAAAACCTGACTCGTTGGGGTACACTCAAGTAGCACAAGCATGATTCATATCTTCATTCCAATTACCAAAAACTATAAGATATTGTTGGGCTGCTTACTGTAGAAGGCAACCAACCTTGTAATGTGCTTATACACATTCAATAATATGCCCAAAAACCCTTTAAGGAAAAGTCGACGCCATAAGCCGATGACCACAGTGTATGTAAATTGCTGGATAGTTCAAATTTTAGGAAGGTTAAGCACTACAGACAGTATATCTCATTGTATCCCAGGTAAATGAGGTTACAATCAACAAGAAAGTTAACACAAGAATTTCCTACACAATTCACCTATTTATTACAGTAAACGTTAAACTCTTAGGAGTTCATAGAGTAGGTATTTTCAAACACTTGTTTGGCTCTTTACTTTAGGGTCAAGGAAAGTATGATTTAGATAGATGCAGGAAGTGGGGGCGGAGGCAGGAGCGGGAAGAGGGGCAGAGGCGAGGGAGAGGAGGAGGGATAGAAGCTCCTCATTTGGGAGCGCTGGGGGGAGTTAGGAATAATTAACGCAAATAAATATGTAATAGAAGAAATTACAATAGTGCGTAGTTATTGTCAACTGCAAACATTGCTTCAGCAATTATATGTAAATATTTGGTTTCTAATAAGTACTAGAGTAACGAGTTAATATTTTTTGAGTATCTTATCATTACTCCTCATTTCTACTGAGTACTTGTGAGGTAATATTTTTTGAGTATCTTATCATTACTCATATTTTCTACTGCTTGTTATCCTTTACTTTTTTTCTTTTGAAATTATATGCCCGAGAGGTTCTATCCTAGTTAGGAGCGAGTTCCTTTCTCGATGGGAGCAAGGTTCCTTAGAGAGTCTGACTTGGGAGCACGAAAGCGAGGTTCAACCTGATAGGAGGTTCATGCAACTTACATAGAGAAACCCCTTACCAGTTACCGACTTACGTAGGCATGTGAAAAAGGACAATAGAAGGGAAAAAAAGTGGATTAATTAACAATAACAAAAAGGTGAAGATACTAACCACAAAATAATTACGCCATGCCGAGACATTGGAAGCAATTGAAAACACTTTGCCGATGAATCTTTGCAAAACATTTTCTGTACAGTTTGACGGTTGGCCTTCACCATCATTGCACTGTTCCTTCCATGAAGCAAGCAATGCTATGGACTTGAGGACCAAAGAGCCAGCATACATTAGAGACGTCAAGGTAACAGGATAGACCACAGCTTGCCACTGTTTCAGACATAAAATCCCCAATTCAGCAGGCAAATTAAGCAATCAGACACCTTTTTCCAATCTGCAAACCATACAAGAATATATACTGATATCACCACTTCGAAACACTAGCTCATACCAAATTCAATCATACAAGATGAACTCAAAGACTCACCATATGGTCCAGTCGGATGCCATAAACACCAGATAAATAAGATGCCTCCCAGCTTCTTATCTGGCATAGTTAAAGCATATAATGATAAAGTCAGATATGTGGATGGAGGCCACTCAAAAATTACAAAGGTACATACTACTGATGTACGCCTTTGTATACAAAATCAAACAGAAGTTAAAATCAAACTTAAGAAAAGATGGAAAAGCGGAAGAAGAAATCACACAAAAAGATAATGCTTGTAACCAGATAGATAACGTAAGGGTTAAACTATTAAGAAACAACAGCCAAGTGGACAGGCCATAGGCTCAACGAAACCTTTGTTCAACTAGCCCAACAACAAATGCCGACATAGGGTGCACAACTACACATTCATAAAGGTGTAACTAGAGGTTCTGCAAGTTAACAGAGAGCGAACCAAAATGAATGACCTAACAGTACAATCTATTTCACCTTTTTCTTTTTGATAAGTAATAATTTTATTGAAAAGGCATCAAGGGGATGCCACCCGTGTACAAAAGAAAGCAAAGAACAAACGTCCAAAAAACTGACAACCACACAAAAATTCTACTCAATCAAAAGAGCATATACCCCATTCTAAACGCCAAAAATATCGATCAAGGGAAGGATCTCCCACCCTCAATTCCCAACTAAACAAACTAGCAAGGAAAAGACTCTTAGTTTTTGGCAACCACCTACACTTGATTGAGTTATACTCAAATCAAGGGAGACTCAAAATCCGACCCCTTCAAAGAAATCAATCCTATTGGCGAACCATTCCCTTCCGCGCTCAAGTCACCCGACATGCTTCCTTCATTAACTTCTGGATTAAAAACCTATCCCGAACTTGACTCACATTTTTATGTCTGTGCACCACAAGGCATACTTTTAACTTCTTCTTTTTACGCTGCAGTAAGCTCAGTGTCAGTTGTGCATGCGGGGTATCCAAGCCCACCTCACTCAAGATTTGGCCCGAGTTTACCCGTGCATGCCCAATCATTGAACGTTGGGAGGCGTGGCTCAAAGGAAAACGGATCCGAATAAAATTAACACATTTTTTGCAAGGCTATTCCCCCTCCCCAAATTTACAACCATGCCATTAATGAAGCATTTACTCAAATTTGTGCTCAGATTTTGGTTTGCCCATGGCCCGTTCCGCTTAGCGAAACACGTATTTATTTTTCAAATAAGAACTTACTTGAAAAATTAAAAGTGATGTATTGTAAGAGAATGACTTGTTTCGTAAAATGGAAACAGGGCCATCGATCGATCAGTGCTTCAGACCAATTGAAACTTTTTTCCACCCAAATTTGAGTAAAAATATGAGTAAGGGGTAGAGATGCTCTCTCTATTAACTGCATATCTCAGCCCAGAGTCCTCTCCATTCACTACCTCCATATCCATAAACACAAAAATATATCTATCTACGTACAAGCAAAATGCAAATAACGTAGGGAAGGGGAGAGCTCACGGGGAGGATGAGAGCGGAGACGACGAGGGAGAGGACGGAGGAGACGGCGGCGCACACGAAGCGTCGGATCATGAAGCTTTTGAAGGAGGTGGGCGGCGGGAGTCGGAGGATCAGCGTGGGGGAGTAGAGAATCGCGACGTAGAACAAGGCCATGGCCGTACACGCCGCCACCGCCACTGATTTCGATATGCCGCCGCCGTGTGCTTCCATCGCGGCCGCCCCTCGCTGCCCGAGATCCGCTGACGACGGGGGGAACATACGATCGTCTACGTACGCGATAGATGTACGTACGGAACTTGCTGTGAAGTCTTTCGGTTGCGAGTGTTTACTTTGGGTGGACTATTTGGTATCTAATCTGAAGTTTGAGGAGTTATTCAGTGCGGAGCGGGTATTGTAGACGTGACACTTGCTCGGCGCATTTGAGCCGTTCGATTCATTTTTGGACGGTTCGAATTGAAACACTCTCTCTCCTCTCATCCCAACACTTTCTCTCTCTAAATCTGAGTCGTTCAAACACGAAATGGACGGCTCGAATGCACGAGCGGGCACCACATTGTACCCGTTCCCCTGAAGTTTACTCCTTGGTTCTTCCAAGGCGGTTCTATTTTGTCACTGTCTAGCGGTCCAAGTCCACCGCGTGTCAAGTCCATCTAACATAAATCTCATTTTAAGTAAATTGTCAGAAAATATTCCTATCTCATCCGCGACCCAGAGAGGCGTTCGTACCCAATGCCAAGTTAAAGGCTCCATCGGTGTTGGGCTTCACAAAATTTCCTCTAGGAGGAACCCACCCCTCACTGATATCTCTTTAACTTGGCATTGGGTACGAACGCCTCTTTGGGTTGCGGATGAGATAGGGGTATTTTTGACAATTTACTTAAATGGGACTTATGTGAGATGGGCTTGACACGCGGTGGACTTGGACCGCTAGATAGTGACAAAATAGAACCACCTTGGAAGAACCAAGGAGTAAACTTCAGATTAGATACCAAGTCCACCCAAAGTAAACACTCGCAACCGAAAGACTTCACAGCAAATTTCGTACGTACATCTATCGCGTACGTAGACGATCGTATGTTCCCCCTTCGTCAGCGGATCTCGGGCAGCGAGGGGCGGCCGGGAAGGAAGCACACGGCGGCGGCATATCGAAATCAGTGGTGGTGGTAGCGTGTACGGCCATGGCCTTGTTCTACATCGTGATTCTCTACTCCCCCACGCTGATCCTCCGCCTCCTGCCGCCCACCTCCTTTAATTTTTTGGAAAATTCTTTTTGAAAAGCAAAGAGAATACAAAAAATAAGGTTTAGAAAGAAAGCGGAACAAGGCCATACTGTTCTTGCTACAGACTAGGAGCGTTTCTTCATTCTAATATATATTTCCTCCGGCCCAAAATAGTGATGCTCTATTTTTATTTTTATTTTTTGGTAAATTGACGATGCATTAAAACTTAAATTAAGAGTTTTACAAGACGGGGTATACAACCTCAATCAAATGCTCATAAAATAAGCTAGCAACACAATTAGGGATAAAAGGGTAGATGCGTAAATCTCCTATCGAAACCGGTGCGTCATTTGTCAATGCATCCGCACAATGATTTGCTTCATGGTAGATATGCTTAATGGATACCGTTTCAAACGCTTCCATTAGGGACCTGCAATAAAGTAAAATGTTACCAAGTGAATGCATTTATCATATGATTGTAAGGACCAAATTCCGTAGTCTCAGTTTTTTTTTTTTTTTGATCGGCGAAAAGATAATTTCATTAACTCATAACATAAAGTACAGAGATAATAGGGGCTAGGGTACACCGGCCTGACCACCCAAGACCCTCTACTCCAAACCACGCGGAGGAAACTGATTTAAGCCCAACAGGCTGAGCCCAAACCAGGGAGAAGAACCCAAAAACAAAACCAAAGGTTGGTAAGGAACCAACCCAACCAAAGAGGAACCCAGCCCAAAACAAGGCTGGGCCCAAAGCACCCAACACAGCCAAAACCCTAAGAAGACAGCCCAAAGCATCAGAAACGCCGCCGCCGCCTCCGCTCCCCCGCCGTCCAAGACCCACCACCACAACCACCACCAACAGCAGCCACCAAAGCCGAAATACACGGCGATGCACGCTCGCGCCCACCACCTAAGCAGACCAGAGCCACCGGACGACAAGAGACGGTGACGGACGAACCACCTCACAGCCGCTGCCACCACAGACCCCTCTTCCGAACAGCACCAAAAATACCACCTGCAAGCCAACACTGCCGCCACCCACAAACCTCCCCCAAAACCCCAAACACCTAACACCTCTGGAACAACATCCCCGGATCTGAGCAGCAAAGCTCCAAACCTGAAAAACAAAATAAAAACCCAAACCTATACAAGCTACAAACCCAACCCCGAAACCACCGCCGCCGATCGCCGCCTCAACAAACCTCTGATAGTGAAACCCAGCCAAAATCGGCCACACAGCATCACACCACCACCCAAACAGCCCTAACAATCACAAACCCCAACCAACAGCAGCCACCAAAGCCGAAAAAATCGGCGATGCACGCTCGCGCCCACCACCAAAAACATACCCAGCGGCCGATGAATGTAGTCGAAAACTGTCCGACCGGAAAAGGAGGGTGGCGAATCAAAGGCCGCGAGGGTCCCCACACCGTTAAGTAAAGACGGGCTCCCCAAGAGATAGAACCAGCCGGAGACACCAATCGCCCAAACGAAAACCGCCACCTGAAGCCCAAACCACCTGGCCGTTAGGCACGAAATCGGATCCAGCCATGGAAAGACCCGATGGGGAAACGGCGAAACAGGCGCAGTCGGCGTCGGAGAAGAAGCGTGAAACAGCAAAACGGGTAACGGGGAGAGAAGTAGAAGAATAGGGAGGGGGAAAGAAAGGGTAGTGAGGCCCGGGGGGAGGAGGGAAGAAAGTCACCTCCCCCCCAGGCGGCGGCAGGACTGAAGGTCTAGGGATAGAGAGGTTTTTTAGAGAGAGAGAGTGCGCCTTTAGCAAGAGTGCGCCTTTTAGTCTCAGTTGTATTGGTAATTTCATACGACAAAACATATATTTTATATCGAGTTGTAATTTTGTTACTTTTTATAGACTAGTGAGTCTGTATAAGATTAGAGTAGAAGGAGTCATTATTATTTTGTAATTGAGAGTGAGCGTTTTGGATAAAAAGGAAGTTGGCTTCAATGAGACGAATTTTGGCGAAGACGGATCGATGGACGGATTAATCCGGTTATCAATTGGCACCTCCTGTTATTTTAAATGAAAAACGTGACAAAGATATCCATAAATGGACTTGTTAGTTCCTGTGCCTAGGTTAAAAAAGTGCAGCCTTATAAAAGAAAAGGCACGGCAAGAAAAATAGAGACTACTACAGACTATATACAAGGTTACGTATATGCAGCGGCTGGAGGTGATGACATTGAAGCAACGTTTTGTTTGCTATTTCAAAGGAGATTTTCGTTAAGTTTTCGGAAAGACTTGTGGACTCAAGGCCGTTAGCAATCAAGATCATTGGGTGCGGTGTACGTGCGACTCGGTAGGTAGTACTTAGAACGTTGTAAGGATTTACGACGTTTGGATAGATATATCTGTAACTGCACAATGATTATAGTGATTTGATTTCTTCCCGTGATTTTTATCTATTCTGGGATTTTTCATGTATATCTCTGCGTTATGTGATTGATTGCTAGCGTAGTTTTTTATTGATAGTATTAATTAGTGATTCACTTTCATACTATTAGGGTTTTTACGGATTATTAGCGAACCCTGATTTTTCGATAATGATCATTAATAAGCTGTATCACACCCAAAGCATCAACTTCGATTTCCAAATTGTTCACGTTTTCATCTTGGCGAGAGCGCGAGGCCATCACGCAAGGCCCAAATATCTGCCATTAGACTTGAGTTTGTTGTCATATTTCTATGAAAACCACCTAACCCATCTACCAAAATGAGATCACGGAGAAGCCCTCCTGTGCATGTCGTACCCAATGCCAAGTTAAAGGCTCCATCGGTGTTGGGCTTCACAAAATTTCCTCTAGGAGGAACCCACCCGGCCCTCACAGATATCTCTTCTATGTCACGTAGGTTTTTGCTGGACCAAGAAATGCTACTCCAAAGATTTGCTTATGATGGATCCGGCCAATTCGAGTTGGAGTTGTAATCAAAGAGGCGTTCGTTTCTATCAATCCAAATGTGCCAAATAGCAAAAAGAAAACGACCTTCCGAGGGGGTACCCGAGCAATGATTGCCCGGGATTTTGGGTTTAGAAATGCATGTCCTGGGAATTGAGCAAAGGAAATTGGATAGCACTCCAAATGGCCACAGCCCGATCACAATCGCAAAGAACATGGCAAGTCGTTTCCACTTTCCGGTGCAGAAGGGCACCAAGTACGGTTCGGAGAGGCAGTGATATGGCAAAGGAACATATCACAATATGTAAATTTTGTTTAATAGATCTCAATTAATTCTATAGTTCAAAAATTTTAAAATCACAAAAAATATTATGAATTATAAAATATAATTTTTTTAATAAATGACATGACTGCCCAAAAAGGATCATTAATTATTTTGGGACATAGGGAGTAGTATAAAATAGTCTTTCGATGTCATTCTTATAAAAATTTATGTTTCAATTGTACCCTTATAATTTATGACGCGCTTTAATGTTACATTTTCCGTCTAACAAGTGGATGGAAATAGCTTAGGTTGATAACGGGAGGTTGATGTGGGCCCAATCCATAAATTACTATTACGTCTTCCCCACCCCTTCATCTCCCTCACTTCTATTTTGGTTGGGATTTTGTTGGTCCGTTTAATTAAAAGAGGGTATTTGTAAGCCTTGTGAATTTTAATTCGGATCGTCCAAAACACTTTTGGAAACGCGCAATTGAGCGCAACAAACTCTTTTTCACGGCACACCTGTATGTAAAAGAGTTTTTCTCTTTTTCTTTTAATGAAAACTAGCAGTGGTGTAGGCCTATGACATTTTGGATGTAGCATGGTTGTATTTTGGTGGCAATGAATGAGACCAACATATTTTTGCTATGTGAATCTGTGATCGATGTTGATTACATAAACAAACTTACAAAGTAGCAAATTCCAGTTCCATTAATTACATTTACAAATTCCAGTGCCAAATCTGCCATCACATTAGCAACAACAAAAGGCATAGCAACAAGGCCATTACAAAGCCACTGGCATTACAAAGGGCATAACTCCAACAGGCAACAGCCATTACATTACACAAAACAAAGCCAAGATATTTTAACTAAAAGCTACATAAAATTTCACCAACCACCAAGAATGTGTGTGTATACAGTGGCGGAGCCAGGATTTTTGATAAGTGGGGTCGAAAATTTGAATTATGTATGATTCGCTTTTTCTAGTTGCTAATTGAAAGAAGTTAATCAAAAAGCTAGTAGATATATATTAATAACAAAATGTTGCTTCGATTCACAATTGACCTCCACGACTTTTCATACTTTGAAAACGATGGATGATAACTTCGTTTGTAATGATTTCAAAAACATCTTTCTCTATATACACAACCAAATTATCAAGAAGAGAAATACCTGTAAATGATCAAGAAGAGAAATACCTGTAGACAATCAAGAATCTCCAAAAAGGTAGAAGCGGAGGAAACAAAGTTTTTTTTCTGGAGAACAAATGAAACCGATATTTGGAGATTTTGTGGATGGTGATTCTATTTTGACCATTCTTTTCCCTAAGTACAAAACCCTTAGGTGGGTTGGGGCAAAAATAAATTTTAAAGTGAGGTCAAATGAGTAAAAATGAGGTGAAAATTAATTATACCTGTCTCTAAGAAAATTTGGGAGTCAGTGGGGTCAGCTGCCTCCCCTTGTCTCTCACTGCCTCCGCCCCAATATATATATAACTTGATACAGTACCTGTTGTAAAATTTAAACACTTGAGACCTAACACCTTCTAAGTCACGTAAATTTGGCATCATCTAATGTGGCAACACCACGGACACTTCTATACATCAGTGTTTAAAGTTCAAGAACACCCATTTTAAGTTTTGTTTGATTGTTGTTCGTGAAATGTTTTCAATAATGTTTCAAAACCTCCCTTAAGGGATGTGTGGGGGGCTATTTAAGGGATGGTTTGGGTGCTAGCTACTTGGGGATTAGGTCATTAGGGGCTGTTCTGGGGGGTTGTTTGAAGCTGTGGCATGGCAGGAATGAGGTATCCGGTTAAGGCAGCCCGCGACGGAAGCAATGCGTGACCTTGGAAGCTTTTGGGTGGTGTTTTAGTTGTGGCTCAAGCATTGACATGTGAAGTTATTTCCTCTTTTGCTAACTAGTAACTGGTTTTTCTTCTGGTTGTTTTTTGCTTTATATAAAAGAATTTAAAAAAAAAAACCCTCGATCGAGAGGCTGTGAGGTTGGTTGAGTATTTGCGAGTAGCAGCAGTAGGAGGGTACAATAAGAAGAGAAAAGCAGTATCGAATTTATTTGTTTAAACGATTGGGTGTTTTTAAAGGGAAATGATTTTGCCACACCATTTTTTAATAATGCCACACCCTGCAAGTGTATTTTTGCACCAAAAAATACACTTGCAGGGTGTGACATTATCAAAAAAGGGTATGGCAAAATCACTACCCAGTTTTAAAACCAATTTTTGTAATAACAAAAACAAAAAGTGTACGTGCTGCAAAGGTGCTTATCAAACAGAGGCCCAGATTATTAAACACATTAATTTAGAGCAAGTTCAGCAACTTCAGTAAAACAAATTAAAATTAGGTAAATTAATTACCTAGGCAAAAAGCAGAAAACTACCCTCACCATTTTAGAAGATTCGTAATCTTGCTAGAGTTCCTCGCTAGATGGGGCGATGGACTGTTCACGAGCTTCTCCTGGATGAGGTGCAGATGTATGGCAAAGTCACAAAACTCCCAAATGTTTTTTAGTGCTAAATAATTCTTAAGTATGCACCGAGCTAACCCCAAGGAGTTGGACAAGTAGTCATGGCCTGGGACTTGATATTTGCTTTATCCTAAGATCTCAGGTTCGATTTTTCTTGCCAATAATTAATTCTTGGGGTTACCTTCATCCCCACGCATATGAGTGTGAAACGGTTGTGAGAGGAGCTATAGGGATTAGTCCGAGGTGCGAGCAAGCTGGCCCGGAACACCCTGCATTACCCAAAAAAAAAAAGAGAGTATGCACCGAGCCCATAATGGTACAATCTGAACCCTATCGTTTTGTAGGGCTGGTTGAGAAGTTTATTCGTAAAAAAAATTATCTTCGTTGAACATCTCTGGGTATCTATACATTACTACTGTATTTTTCTAAAAAATAGTTAAAAATCGAACCGGTCTGTTTTTGGTGTCGTCATCACATAAAATCAAAACCAAAATCGAACAAGCCGATTTTTCGAAATCAAAAACCAAAACCACGGTAAAAAAAATTGGTTAAAAATCGCATCAATCGATTCAGTACAATTCGGGTAACCAACATATTCCATGGTCCCTGGGAAGAGGAAAACCCAAGTGAAGAGGAAGAACAAATAGGAATACAAGTTTCAGGAACCCACGGGTAACATCAACAGGCATCATTACCAAACATAGCAGACCAATTATTGTACTTGGTTTCGTAATCGATCATTTATATTCACTTCATGTAAGATTTTGTTGTACAGTAATATACCCATAAGTGGTGAAACATTTTGGGGTAAATTTCACTGACCTTCCTGGATGTTTCTGACAAATGAAAAATTCCTCCCGAGGTTTTTGAAATATCATTGCACTCCTTACGTTTGAAAAAAAATTCTACATATAGATTCCTCCTTACAGCTAACTTGACTTGAATGTCAAATTTAGGAAGCAAAAGACTTCAATACCCTCTCCCTGCTCTTCCTTTCCTTTCCTTTATCTCTCTCATTGTCTTTAGAGAAAATCTTTTTTTAACGGCGGAGCCATGAATAATTATTTACGGAGCCAATCGCGACCATTCAAAAGTATTTTGGACAGTCTGGATATTAATGAAACTTTTCCGGAGATGAGTTAAACTTTTTCCCAGAAAAGTTTCATTAAAATCCGGACCGTCCAGAATATTTTTGGACGGTTGCGATTGGTTGCTGTTGTAAAAAAACTTGTTCACGGCTGAGCCGTGAATAAGTTTATCTCTTGTCCTTAACTCTGGTTCATTACTTTCCAATTCCCATGTCAGAAGTGGAAGGAACCCAAAAGGAACCCAAAGTAAGGGAGGGCAGTGACGTTTCAGAAAGTCGAGGGGAGGTTTCTGCATTTGGGGAGGTCAGTGAAATTTACACCCAACATTTTGGGAGATACTGGCCTCTGAACTTATAGTCAAAAAAATACTCCTGAAAAGGCTGAATGAAACTACAGTAAACTAGTACAACAATGCAGACATAACCCTAGACCAAGGCATTTCAAATTTTGGACAGACTTGGACGCTCTTGCCATTGGGTCAGTGTCACCTGTATCTTTATAATTCTCCATAATTGGGACCGAGATTCCCTAGCCGATCCCAATTCGGACAGAGCCTGTTCCACCCTTCTTAGTTGTTGATCTCGCAATTCAACGATTGAGATGTATCGAGTATTTTTTGCTCCAAAACGACGTCGTTTTTTCTCAGCACATCTCAGCCATTGATTTGCGAGATCAACGACCGAGATGAATGGGATGGGTCCCTGTCCGGATTGGGATCGGAAGGGGATCTGGGTCCCATAATTGGGACTAAGAAATATAATCAACAGAAAATTTGTGTGGTTCAAATTTACTCCACTTAAGTGTACGGGGATCGTGTATTCAAGTACGAATCTAGACCACAAATTTGGGTTACGGGACAATTTTTTTGGTCTCGATTCTAGGACGTAATTAAATATTCAGACATATGAAAATGAGAAGGTCTACAGATTTGGAATTGAGGAAAAAAAATTGTTGAAAAAATGAATTGTGCGGTTTTAAATTCACTTGATGGTGTAAAAATCACATAGTCCAGGTGAATCAGGCCGCACAATTAATTTTAAGGCCTTGTTTGATAAGTGTGTTAGGCCTTGGGATAAGATTTCTAATGCTGTGGGCCAACTAATCCCTTGTTTTTTTGCACAAAAGTGAAGGGGTTTACTAATCACATGGGAATGCTAATCCCACCATTGTGTAGGATTACTAATATCTTCTCCCACCACGTATTAGCAATCCTATCCCAAGCTCTTGTAGTCCAAAATTACCTCATTGCCCAAGGTAATTTCTATTATTCCCCACGATAACCCCCAACACACCTCTCAGTTTTTTTAAACGGAAAAAGAAACAATCCTATGTGTGTACCTCTCAATTTTGGAAGTAACAAAAAAAAAAATTACATCTCATTGCCCCAGTGGAACGGTTATTCTCCTGAATTACTTGGTGGATGATGATTTCTTGTACATATAATTTTTTAGCAAACAAAATATTTGCATACTTTTTATTTATTTAACCTTACAATAAATTTTTAATTTTATTCTTATGGTTTGAGGGTATAAAGGGAAATTCCAGACCTAAACAAACATAGTATTAATAATTTCATCGTCTAATTCCGTGTAAAACAAACATGAGAGGGTGATTTAACAACCTCACTATTAATCTCATCTCATTACGAATCTTATCTCAATTTCATCTTATTACGAATGTCACCCTATCTATCACAGTTACCAAACGAGGCCTATAAAAAAATTTTGGTAGTCTCCATCTGAGATTCCATAATTGCTATTTGAAAATATGGCAAAAGAGAGCATACTGTACCCGTACCAAAAGAGACATATCACATGTCACAAACTTCATCACCTTTTAATAAATGGAACAACATGATACAAAGCTCAAAAGAGACAAACAAGAGAGAGAGACAGAGAGAGAGAGATTCTTGCAGCTATTAGCATAATAAAATGGAGTTCCCGATCCCTTTATTACTAGTACTATTAGGGTTAGGGTTAGCGTCTTCTGGCAGCAGTTTCTCTCTGTCCATTGAAGAAGACCGCGGCGACCGGAAGGCCTAGGTCGTTCTCCGCCGCGAAGCTCCGGGTGGTGAAGTGGTCTCTCGAAGAAGGCGGGTCGATGGCCTGCCTGCGTTTCTGCTTGAACAGAACAAACACAAACCTGTGGATACCTATGTTTGGCCTTGGTATCTCATAACTCACTACCTCCCTTCCTGTCAAAACACAACACAACAAACAAGGAAAAGTCATCAACAGCTGCTCTTTCCTCCTTCTCTAAATAGTCCATTTAAGTAGCTCACGCAATCTATGATTGGAAACGGACCGGGTACAGTCCATGACAACAAATCAACGGTCTAGAACTGATCCCTGGAAGACCAAAACTTTTCCCAGAAAGAGTTTCTTTAAATCTGGACCATTCATTCATTTTCCTAGAGGGTTTTATGATCTGGTTGTCCTGGTTTCTATCATTTCTGAAATTGGAACAGCCCGAATACAAAGAATTATGCGCACATATCTAAACTACACACGTGTGTTTGGATCTGCGCACATAAATATATGCACGAAGCGTTGTCGATCTTTTATTGCTTTTGGAAAACAAATTACATGGAATGAGCTTACCAAATGTAGCATCCGTTGTGCCCGGAATGTCTGTCACTATCCTGAAAAAAAAAGTCGTTTGAAATCGACAGTTAATTACTTCTGTAATTTTATGGAAAATGAAACCTTGCTCACAATCAATGAAGAATATTATAGAGAGTGAGTGTTTTCTTTTCACTAAAATAATATTTTATTTTAGATTAATTATCTAACCCAAAAAGAGAACTTTAATTTTCTGTAGTTGTTTTCTGTTAAAATAATTATGCTTAAGCTTGTGACTAACAAATCGTCTGTGTATCCTACAAATTAGGAAGACTTTTTCTCTATTGACCATTTAAAGATTCGGTTTGTTTGTAGTTTCAAACCTATTTAATTAAGATCTAGTAAGCTAGCTAGCCCTAGGTTTGCTCAGGTCATTTATGCTTTGCTCAATTCTTGGTTTTTTTTTTATCAGCAAAAAAGATTTTATTAAAATTAGAGAAAACTTGATAAGGGGTATATCGAGATGAGGCCTAATGAAATGCCCAAGAGCCGGGGCAAAACAAAAGGCAGGGAATTTCAGCAATTTTATTTTATTTCATTAAGGTTTTTATTTCTAGTATCCTTCATTTAGTCCATTGAATTGGTCTTAGAAAAACTCAAAGTATGCAACATATGATTTTCTTCAATGTTTAGTTTTACTTCCTTAGGGACTCTCTTTCCTTTCATTTTAAATCTTTTGCTCAATCCATCAAGTAAGATTTCGTTCCAGAACACCTTCTTAAAAAATAAGTACTTATTTCACATTTTCAAACTCAAAAATAATGTAAATGAAAAATAATTTTTCAATTTTTTTTGCACCGTATTAAATATCTCAATGAAATCTATCAAACAAAATTCATATTTATAGGAAAATTATTTACGTAAGCACATGATTTTTGAACTTGAAATTGCCTTCTTAAAAAATAAGTACTTATTTCCCTTTCGGAAACGGGGCCTAAGTATAGAAAGACTTACTTTATACAATCGTGTTAGTTTGCTATGTTTTTTTTAATAAGTATACTAAAAAGCTACCACAATTTTCTGACTTATAGTTCTACCTAGATATTCAATTAACTAATTAATAATGTAATTATCCACATATTTCCATGGATTCATAGGGGTGTTTCCAGGTATACCAGTGCAGGTGCTCCCTTAAATAAGGATCACTAGGGCCAGGAACATCAGGATCTGTCATTACCTGCATTTAAAGAATGTAGAGTTCAATTAAGCTCAGACGATACACAATAGCAGGATTTTAAAATCGCAGGATGTGCAATGGTATCGGTGATACGCCCATATATCGACCGATATCACACAGTATCAAAAATTCTAACAGCAGAGACAATCTGCAGAGATCCATGCAGAGACAAACGCGTTTGGCCCCGTTTCGGGTCCTAAAAAAATCTAGAAAAATATTCATAAATTTTTAAATATTATTTTATGGGGCCCTGTAAAAAATAAACTCCCGCGGATATCGATAAGTATTACTTTTGGATTTGTAGGGGCGAACTGAGCATAATATTCAAAAATTTATGGATATTTTCTAGATTTTTTTGGGATCTGAAATGGGGCCAAACGCGTTTGTCTCTGCATGGATCTCTGCAAATTGTTTCTGTTGTTAGCAAAGCTGACACAGTATCATCTGACACATAACGGCCGATATAGGTTAGGTAATGGTCTATATCTAAAATCATGATATATGATTATACATGAATTTTATAACTAAGATAATGCAAAAAGAATAGGATTAATGAAGGGCAAGTGGAACAAATCAACTACCAGTGTGAAGAAAGTCCTCATGTCACCTCCTTGGATTTCAACCCTAGGTTTGGTGGTTACTTGAGAAGGATAGAGCTCATGGCCGTTAGAGACTTGCTTGTTGTTGTAAGTCGCCAACATTTTCACTGTTGGAATGAAAGGATCGAGTACGTCCCCAATCACTCTCCCTACTATGAGAGGCTCAGCTGACATTCTTGCCATCAGAGAGAGATCTAGAGAGAAAGAGAGAGAGAGAGATCTAGAGAGAGAGAGAGAGATTTCCAGATATTCAGGAGAACTCAGGAGTACTGTTTTCTTCTCAAGAAGGGAAGTAGAAGAAGCTCAAGTATATATACTGTTGGGGAGTACACTGAAAGGTTAGTAGCTATGAGTATTTTAATTCTAGGCATGGCTAGAGAGGGAGCTGGGGAGAGGCTTGAGAGGTGATGTACTATTGTAGTACATGAAAGGTAGCTAGGGCTGCTTCCTCACTTATTGTGAACCTCTCTCTCTCTCTCTCTCTCCACATCAAGAAATTTTTCTATGATAGGTATCATTTTAGCTTTTACATAAACCATCCCTCTCGCTCTCTCTCTCTCTCTCTCACTTACTCACCACTGGGTCCCTTGGAATTGGTTCTTGATTGGCTGTGAACCTACCTGTGAGCTTTTTAATTAGTTCTTTGAGAATAAGCTTTTGTTTTCTATAACATTATCACCTATAATGTAGCTAGCTAACCCAAGGCATAACAGGCTGCTGTGCCGTTCAGGTGGGCTTTGTGTCGGAGGAAAAAAAAACCTTTATCTGAATTGTTCATTTTGTGGTTTACATATAGGTATAAAAAATTAAGTTGATTGGACATCTATAGCGACCGAACCATTTTTTTTTTTTTGATCGACAAAAAATTTGTTAAGAAGAACTCGATAGGGTAGATCCAGGAAAGGGGGAGGGGAATATCCAACCAATGGTTGGATGGAGAAAAGAAACAGCATGAAAAAAAAACCTAACGGCACAACCCAAAACAGCATGGAAAACCAAAGCCGAAAAATAGCAGAAGATGTCCACCTCCTAAAGCACTCCAAAACCTCGGACAACCAAGCAGCACCAAACCCCAAAACCAAACTACAGCCATGCTCTGAAACAACCAACCACCCCTTAAGGAAAGGCCCACCATGCACAATAGCAGAAACAACAGCGAAATAAAAAACCAGATCAAGAAACATCACAAACAGCAATTTCAAAGGAGACCAAAAACGGAGGCGACTATTCGCAGCCCCGTATTTTCTCCCTTAGCTCACTACATTTTAGTAAATAGTTGTTAAAAATCATAAATAACATTTCGGTAAATAGCTGTTGAAAACAAGATTATATTTCGGTAACTACATGTCGAAAATATGTTCAACATTCG